>PISX010003426.1:21841-137588 GCA_004024625.1 Mellivora capensis | reverse complement strand
TCTGTTCCACTGGTCTATGTGTCTGTTTTGATGCCAGTACCATGCTGTCTTGGTGATCACAGCTTTGTAGTAAAGCTTGAAATCAGGTAATGAGATGCCACCAGTTTTATTTTTGTTTTTCAACATTTCCTTAGCAATTCAGGGTCTCTTCTGATTCCATACAAATTTTAGGATTATTTGCTCCAGCTCTTTGAAAAATTCCAGTGGAATTTTGATCAGAATGGCATTAAAAGTATAGATTGCTCTAGGTAGTATAGACATTTTAACAATGTTTATTCTTCCGATCCAAGAACATGGAATGGTCTTCCATCTTTTTATGTCTTCTTCAATACATGTCTGTTTTTGTGCCAGTGCTATGCTATCTTGGTGATCACAGCTTTGTAGTAAAGCTTGAAATCAGGCAACTTGATGCCCCCAGCTTTGTTTTTCTTTTTCAACATTTCCTTAGTGATTCGGGGTCTGGTTCCATACAAATTTTAGGATTTTGAAATATGCTGGTGGAATTTTGGTTGGAAGAGCATTGAAAGTATAGATTGCTCTGGATAGTATAAACATTTTAACAATGTTTATAAGATCTATAAGGAACTCCTCAAACCCAACACTCAAAAAACAGATAATCATGTCAAAAAATGAGCAGAAGACATGAACAGACACCTCTTCAAAGAAGACAGATGGCTAACAGACACACGAGCAAATGTTCATCATCATTAGCCATCAGGGAGATTCAAATCAAAATCACATTGAGATACCACCTTACACCAGTTAGAATGGCCAAAATTAGCAAGACAGGAAACAACAAGTGTCAGAGAGGATGTAGAGAAAGGGGAACCTTCTTACACTGTTGGTGGGAATGCAAGTTGGTGCAGCCACTTTGGAAAACAGTATGGAGTGTCCTCAAAAAATTAAATATAGAGCTACCCTATGACCCTGCAATTACACTACTGGGTATTTACCCCAAAGATACAGATGTAGTGAAAATAAGGGCCATCTGTACCCCAGTGTTTATAGCAGCAATGGCCACAATCACCAAACTGTGAAAAGAGTCAAGATGCCCTTCAACAGATGAATGGATAAAGAAGATATGTTCCATATCTACAATGGAATATTACACGGTCATCAAAAAGGATGAATATCCAACTTTTGTATCAACATGGATGGGACTGGAAGAGATTATGCTGAGTGAAATAAGTCAAGCAGAGAAAATCAATTATCATATGGTTTCACTTACTTTGTGGAGCATAGGAATAACATGGAGAACTTTGGGAGATGGAGAAGAGAAGTGAGATGGGGGAAATCAGAGGGGGAGATAAACCATGAGAGACCATGGACTCTGAGAAACAAACTGAGGGTTTTGGAGGGGAGGGGGGTGGAGGATGGGTAAGCCTGGTGGTGGGTATTAAGGAGGGCACGTATTGCATGGAGGACTGGCTGTGGTGCATAAACAATGAATCTTGGAACACTGAAAAAAATAAATTTTTTTTTAAAAAACAGCAAAAAAAAAAAAAGCAGGTCATGCTATCTATCTCCACTTTCAAGTGAGATGACTAAAGTACAGAAAGTTTAAGTGATCTGCAGGATTTAGTAGAGAATGTCATAATCATAAAGCTGGATTTGAACCCAAATCACTCTAAATCTACAAATGGCCCTGTTTACCACTGCAGGATACTCCCTCTTAAGGGTTAAATCTCAACTCCTTATAATGACATCCGAGGATACAGGCTCATAGCCTCAAAACACCTTTCTGAACCTATTGTCTATGAACTATCCAGAGAGATCTCACTCTAATACCATCATCCCATTAAATATCCAACAAATAAACAAACAAAAAATATCCAACAAACATATTTTGCAAATTCTTCATTTTCTCCATCTGGAAATCTTGCTTTCCACTACCACTGTAAACATTGTAGTGGATAGAAATCTCTACCTTCTCTTTAAAATAACAACAGCTAATGTCTATATCAATTACTTGTCCCTTATTGGATGAAATTTTCACATGGATGGTTAATTTTCAGTGAGTTTCTATCTTCATTTTTCAATCAGGTTGTACGTAACCTTAGGACAGTGACAATGTCTTCAACTTCTTTGGGTGTTCCCATGACATGGTTTACTGCCCTGAATGACAATTTTCTATGTATATGTCTGGCTACCTCAATAACTGACCATTTCTTATTCATCTTTATATCTTTAGTGTCTGGCATGCTATTTGCTACATGAATAGGTTCAGTGACTATTTGGTGAAGTAACAAAATAATGTGTGAATACATGAAATAATATAGCCACATGCCCAGTGCCTGCTGGATTTCAGTAATTGCTAGTTATTGTTGTAAATCTCCAAATTCTGCTAAAAAATAGAAAATAATCTACTTTAAAATCCGCTTAAATAAATGCCTCCAAAAGTATGATAACATAAATGCATAAAACACAAATGTATAGCATGCACTTAAATAACCTATTGTTGGGGTCACTGGTACTATGTGTAGTTCCACTGCCAAGCATTATCTTATATATCACATTATCAAATCCTACTTGGGGAATCAAAATGTTTATTTATTGGGGCACCTGGGTGGCTTAGTCAGTTAAGCGTCTGCCGCTTGATCTCAGCTCAGGTCTTGATCTCAGAGTCATAAGTTCAAGACCCATGTTGGGCTGCACGCTAGCTGTGGAGTCTGTATTTTTAAAATAAAATAAAATAATTTACGAACAATAGATTTTTACACTATTTGGCAAATCTAAAAGACTGATTACATGATGTCACTGTTAAAAGTAATGAAACATAAAAGAAAAACTGGTACTGTCTACAAAACCCTCATTGCTTCACACCAAGACAGTTATGTATGCCGGAGATACCACAGTCATCATGACGTGTGTGTAAGGTATGTTCTAAATTACTTCCTCCCTGTCATACTTGGGTCACTATGACAAATACTAATGGCACAAGATCAGGCACAGGAATACAGTTGAATAATTACGATACAATTATAATTAATTATAACAAATGCAAGATGTTTTCAATTACCAAGTGTATGGGCTGAGTTGTCCCCTCAAAATTCACGTGTTGAAATCATAATACCCAGTAACTCAGAGTATGACCATATTTGGAGATAGGGTCTTTAGAGATGTAATTAAGGTACAATAAGTCATTAGGATGGGCCCTAATCCAAGATGACTGGTGTCCTTATAAGAAGAAATTAGGACACAGGTATAGAAGAAAGGCCATATGAATATGTAAGAAGAGGATTGTATCAAGGAGCCAAGGAGAGGCCTCAGAAGAAATCAAATTTGCCAATATCTTGATCTCAGTCTTCTGGTATCCAAAACTGTGAGAAAATGAATGTCTGTTGTCTAAGCCGCCCACTCTGTGGAACTGTGTTCCAGCTCATCTAGCAAACTAATACACCAGGTACTTTCTCATTTCTTAACTCATTCAAATCTCATTTAGTACTCAAAGCAATTATATATGGTAACAGTAACTCCTTTTTATAGAAAAGGAAACTGAAGTTCCAGGGAAGTTAAATGGCATCTCTGCTTATCCTGTGAGCACGCACCAGGACGCAGGATTTAGACTGAAATCCTGTGACCCCAAATCCTGCCCACTTTCTACTCTGAGCAGGTGATGGACTAGAGGACCCCTGGGCTTTGGTCCCAGCTATGGCTTAAAGGAATTGTGGGGACCTTTGGAGTCATGACTTTTTATCATCTTTGTTTTTTCCTCTGCGCAGTTGAGGGGGTTGAGTTGAATATTCTATGGGTGAATAGACTAAGGGCTCATTTAAAAGCCTTCCAGTTTTAAAGTTTAGCTTAAATCACTGTCTTCCAACTTTTTTTTTTTAAGATTTATTTATTGACTTGAGAAGGAGCACATGCACAGAGGGAGAGGGAGAGGGAAAAATTTCCAACAGATTCCCCACTGAGTGTGGAGCCCCACGTAGGGCTCATCCCACAGCCCTGAGATCACAACCTGAGCAGAAATCAAGAGTCGGAAGCTCAACCAACTGAGCCAACCAGTCTTCAGTCAAACTTCTAAAGAAATTACCTCTATAAACTCAGAAGTGAAAGAAAATTCAGTATTTGGGGAATCACTATTTTGCCTATGGGAATTTTGGCTTTATAAAAATATATATATATACTTGAAAATGTTTTGAAATATTATGATCTTAACCCATTTTAAAAAGTTATTTTTATAGGGTTTGTATCTCATTAGTTAATTTTCTATTGCTAAAGATTTACCCATTCTGAGCTTTAAGGATTGTATATAGCTTCATGAACAAAACTCAGGATTGAAATTTTTTATAGAAAATCAATCTTAAGGGGCGCCTGGGTGGCTCAGTGGGTTAAAGCCTCTGCGTTCGGCTCAGGTCATGGTCCCAGGGTCCTGGGATGGAGCCCCACATTGGGCTCTCTGCTCAGCAGGGAGCCTACTTCCTCCTCTCTCTCTCTGCCTGCCTGCCTCTCTGTCTACTTGTGATCTCTGTCTGTCAAATAAATAAATAAAATCTTTTAAAAAAAAAAGAAAAAGAAAAGAAAATCAGTCTTAAAATCTTTAGTGAATAATTGTGTAATCTTGAGTGAAAAAAACTAGTTGCAGACCTTAGTTTCTAGGTCCTAAAAATAAGCTAAATGGCTTTCTGCATGCCTCACAGGAAAGTTTGCAGTTAAATGAGAGAATACCTGTGAATTACTTTTGAACTTTTCTGAGGGAAATTGCTGCATATATTCAGCTACAATGTAATTAATAAAAACCCATAGTACTAGGTTTCTTTTTTTCAGTAACTTCCTCAACTTTGAAATACTTTGTCATTGCTTGATTTGTAATTTCTTCATTGCCACTGTGAATATACATTTTGTTTGCCAGGAAGAGGAAGTGTATGGTGGAAAATAATTTGTACTACAATGGAGGGTAGCAGGTCAAAGACTGCCGGAGTTAAGAATTGTGAATCATCTCTTATGTGTTCTCAACTACATAAAGGCAATCTGCCCAAGGGGGAGGGGGAAAAAAATCTACAAACCACACACTCCATCCAATCATGTAAAGACAAATCAGCCTTCAGGCAAATCAAATGTCTTCATTTAAAGTTTACCTGGATTTGGCACTCTGCCCATCTTTTCAAAATCTCTTAACAATATACTTTCACAAACAGTTAAAAACATGCATACTGAAAAACATATCCTTTGCACTGTAATTTATAAAAACATGGAACTCTTTAGCCCAGGGAAGATCATCGCTGGGGAAAAGGAAAGTTCCTTTCTGGGTTGCAACATGTAAATACGGGATCAGTGGGTGGGATTGAGGTGTGCTCCACACATAAATAGAAGCTCAAAGGGAGCCAGCACACCAGGAGGCTTGGACAGCACAGAGGCGGCTGGCTCACACCGACAGGTGGGTGGGGAAACCAGGTAAGGCTCCTGACAAGACTGTCCTGCAGGGCACTTGCTCTGATTACGTTGTAAAGTTGCAGGAATCCAAGGAGAGAGAAGTTCAAAGTAGTTCCCAGGGACTTGGACGGGGAATAATGGACTTTCCATCCAAGGCTTACTGGGGCCTCTCTTTGGGCAGAGCTGGTAGAGGGCTGCATTCCTGAGCTGTTTCAGGATAATGCTTTCTCCCTCTAGAAACAAGGGGTTTAAGGTTGGGTGAGCTCTAAAAGTGTTCAGGCCTGCGACAGGGCCCAGCGTCCTCTGCCACCGTGCACTGGTCACTATCTAATTCTCTGCGTCTCACCCATGGCTGGAGCACAGACTCGCGGGCCTGGCAAACCTCAGCTCGGACTGCCTGCTGGGAACTGCATTTCACGATTATCACTGCACCTCAGGAAACACAGTTCTGTCTCTCCATCTGCCGTGAAGATATTCTTAATACATTTGCAGTCTTGTAATTCATGGCATGGGCTCTAAGAGAAGAGATCTGGCTGCTTTCTGGAAGCATTTACGAGCAGGGACACTGAAACCTCCTGCAGGCTCATTCCCTGCTAAAGATAAGAAGACAGACATACAGTGACCAGTAAAAAGGGCTGGTTCCATAGAGTGAGTGTGTGTGTGTGTGTGTGTGTCTGTGTCTGTGTGTGTGCGCGCATGCGCGTGTGCATCCAAATTCTCTCTCTCCCAGTTAGCGTTCTGTTTTGAGGTGGTTCAGGCAGGACCCTTGCAGAGCAGTCTACTTACTATGAGAACCCAATAGAATGAATCTCAGAAAGTGAGGCCACAGAAGTGTGTTTATACAGCAGGAGCGACAATAGGCTTCAGTGAGTCATCCTGCCAGAAACACAGGCATTCAGTGCATCGTTCCAACTGCTGAGCTACAGGACTATGACAAGGGAGCACGCCGCAAGAACCCTCCATGAGCCGCAGAGATCAAATGCTTCACCCCGGAGTCACGGTTTTTTTTTCCTAACATAAAGAGATACTATTGCTATATATAAAAGACAAAAGCAAATGTTTGTTGATAAATTCCAAGGAGTTATTTGCCATGATAGGTTTCTGAATCAACTCATATTTTGAAAGTACAATTATGCTCACATCAAAGTGCCTGGTGTGTGTGTGTGTGTATGTGTGTGTGTGTGTGTGTTTCTCTTCTATATTAAAAAGTAGTCTTTGTACTAAGAAGGCTGGGAATTGCTGACCTATAGTACACATTCTTATCCGAGTAGAAAATGAGGCAAGTGTATCTTTGCTTTTTGTTTAGGTCTTATTTTGAATAAGACATTTTGTGGCCACATAGTATGATTTGGATAGATGATAATTGATCAGGTGAAGCCAAGGCATCATTGGAATTTGGTAGCTTCAAACGCTTTTTTTTAAAAAAGAGCAAACGCTCAGCAAAAATTCCCACTCAAGCTATCAGAACATGAGAAGCTTTCCCACCTTAAAAATACCAAGCATTGATAGTCCATCCTGCTTCCTTTGCAGTTTGCTGAGGCCATGTTAGTGAGGTTTTTGTGAAGCAAGTTCAGTCTTTGTCTTTCCTGGAATCCCACCTCTAATCATGCCCACGATGGGTAACTGTAGTGATCTGCTAGTGCAACTCTCTTTACTAGTTAGCAACTCCCTCGCTCACTCATTGACCTTAACTAACCGTTCCCTTTCCTGTTTATGGGCATCTGCTTTGTAGTGGTGTAACTTTCCTGAAGAATTAACTGAAATACTGGAAGGAAAAAAAAAAATTAACAAGGAGACACACACGGGGTTGGTTTCTCTGTCTTATAAGCCCCATAGAATATTTTTGTGCCCAAAAACCCATGCCCACCATCACCTACCGATAAAGGCCCATGGAGGGAGTCAAAGAATTGTTTCAGTAGAAGGAACCTGCATGGACATATTTTCGTCATCTCAGAACTAATAAGTGGAATTTGAGTGAATGTTACACAAGGGAGAGAGTTAGTTGGGCCTAAGTTTTCAGTTATGTGACCAAGTTGGCAGCTTTGAGTTATAATAGGATTTTCTTTACTTAGATCTTATTCTTTAATGGCAACGGCCCCATTTTCACAGGAGGCTAAAGAAGTATGTATGTTGAGGGTGATTGTTTCAGGATGGGGAAAATGGGAGCCAGTGCTGCAAAATGGCCAGATCCAGAGGACTTGGTTCTCTACCCATCTCATGAGGCTTCATCTCCCTGAATTTCAGACTCTGCATCTACAAAATGCGGCGGGGGAGTGGGACTGGAGGAGGCAACCCCAAGGTGCCTTCCAGTGGTAAAATTTCTAAAATATAAAATTTAAATGTAAATTCCCTTAAATGTAAGAGGGCACACATCTATTTTCTTAAAACACATCTACATACCTATTTCTATACCGTAGGTTTCCGTGGAGAGCTCCCTCACTATATTTACATCTACGTGGGTCTGTATCTGCTGATGGAGCCAAAAGTAGATAGATACTCACACTAGCGTTCTTAGGAAAGGTCTGTGGAAGGGAGTTTTTCATACCAGCTGCATGTTTTCCGTCTCAGCTAAACGTCAGTTCCTTTGTATCCCAGGGTCATGATACAGTCTGAAGACTGAGAAGGCTCCTAATTCCCTTCTGTTTCACTGACTTTTTCCTTGTTTCCCTTATCAGTTTGCCATGGAGAAGACCTCAGTGTCAGCATTCCTGCTCCTCGTTGCCCTCTCTTACACTCTGGCCAAAGACATCACAGCCAAAGCAGGAGCTAAGAAAGACACCAAGGACTCTGGACCCAAACTGCCCCAGACCCTCTCCAGAGGTAGGAGTCCGCTTCCAGTCGGCTTTCAGTGCCCCTTCATTGAGAACCTGAGGCTTGGGTGCCAAAAAATATTTCTGAACTAAATGTATCAAAGTTGATCTTTGTTTCGACTTTCTTTAGAGGGTTTTTGCATCCGATTGGTATCCAGTATATATTTATTCCAGGCTTTACCACTGTTTTTCAACAGCTTTAGTCAGAAATTATAATAGTTTTAAATACACCCGTTCCTTTTGCTCTAGGTTGGGGTGATCAGCTCATCTGGACTCAGACTTACGAAGAAGCTTTGTACAAATCCAAGACAAGGTAAAGATACAGGTTACAGTTCTCTCCAAGCTCACAAGAGCACCCTCTAGTGGCACGTCGCTATACAAGAAATCTTGCTCAATGACCACCCAATCTGTCTTTGTCTCTTACAGCAACAAACCCATAATGATTATTCATCACTTGGATGAATGCCCACACAGTCAAGGTAATTTATTCTTCTAAATATAATTTCCTTTATCGGCTTTTAGCTTTAGGGACAAGGCTCAGGTCACTCATCTTTTTATCCTTAGCGCTTGGCACAGTTAAATAAAACAGTATCTTTATGTAACAAAAACATATTTTAAAGTAACTTCAAATATTTCTATACTTTGTGCTAATGAGTGGTGCACATTTTGAAGGGAAAAAAAATCAAACTCTAGGATTCATCCTGACTTCTTGCTTTCTCTTGTAACCCATATCTACTACGTCAGCAAACACCACTGCTTTACCTCCCAAATATACCCAGAAGCCAGCCCCAGCTCGAAGGACGTGCAAACTGTGTGTTCACACAAGGCAGGGGGCCTGGAAGTTTTCTGTGCTGGATTTAAATCTCTGGTTGTTGCTGTCTTGAAATTTGTAGAATTTTTTAATAAGGGGCTCCATAATTGTGGTTTTTTTTTTAAAGATTTTATTTATTTATTTGACAGAGATCACAAGTAGGCAGAGAGGCAGGCAGAGAGATGACCTGAGCTGAAAGCAGAGGGTTTAACCCACTGAGCCACCCAGGCACCCCATAATTGTGTTTTGTCCTGGGATCCATGTATCGTGTAGGTCCTGCCCGAATCCAACCACTTCTTACTGACTCCTTTCTACTGCCCTGATCCAAGCCAAGATTCCATCTGGTCTAGAATACTGTATCAGCCACCTAACTAATCAGCCCACACTCAGCTCTCCACACTGAAGCCAGACTGAGGCTGTTAAACATAAATCAGACCATTTCGCTCATGTGTTCAAGTGGCTTCTTATCACAAGTAAACGAAATCTGAATTCCTGATCATGGCCTGCAAGGCTGGACATAATCTGGCCCCTGGCTATCTTTGCTTTCCTTCCTATTCTGCCCTTTTGTTTTCTCTACTCCCTCTAGCCTGGCCTTTGTGCAGTTTCCTTCAAGCTCATTCCTGCCTCTGGGCCACTGCTCCTGCGGCCTCCTCTGCCCAGCATGACAGACCCCCAAAATCTTCGAATGGATCATTCTCTCCTTTAATGTCACCTCCTCAGAGAGCTCTGCCTTGAACAGTCTAGAGCCCTTAAACCTCTTGCCTTGCTTTATTTTTCTTCGAAGTACATATCTCCAACTGAAGTTATTAGATAATATATTTGCTTATTTATTTATGGTCTGTTTCCCACAGAAGCATTTGAGCTCTAGGAAGACAACACATTACTTTTCTTTCTTCTTCTTCTTCTTCTTCTTCTTCTTCTTCTTCTTCTTCTTCTTCTTCTTTTTTTTCATAAAACAGTTTGTACCACATGACAAGCAATAAATATAGGTTGGGAAAAAAAATGGATGAATGAATGAATAGATGAATGAATGAATGAGTGAATGGCAAGCATCAAAGGTAGTGAATGGACTAGATATTACTTCACTAATTGTGTGCTAAAAAGGCAAAGTTGGATATTATATTGAAAATACAGTTCAGCTTAAGATATAACAGAGCGCAATGGTTTCAACCAGCGAGGAGATGGATACTTACTGATTCTTTGGTCTATTCTAGCTTTAAAGAAAGTGTTTGCTGAAAATAAAGAAATCCAGAAATTGGCAGAGCAGTTTGTCCTCCTCAATCTAGTTGTAAGTTCAGTTTTCGTCATCACAGACCTTTCTCCGTGGCTCATTATGTAAATGGATGATTCATGTTTCCTATGCATGTTAGTCATACTGCACTGGCTGGGAGCTGTTCCAGAGAGCTCATCTCACAGATGACAGAGAAAAAAGAGATATTTTACTAATAATCTATCTTGCATGGCTGTGCTTTTATTCAGTAATTAACAATTTCAGGCTGTCTGAAAAATACGCTCTTGTGGTCAGGATTTTCTCCGTTGCTGTAAAAATGCAAGGCTCTCTTTGCAGATCTCTTCCTGCGCCCTCTTCCCTGCAGTCCTGATGCTCTGCCCCCCCTTCTTAGTCCTCAGCTCTTCTTTCCTGGGGAGTGACAGGTCCCCAGCGGTCTAAACCCTTGCTGTTGGTCAAGCAACAGGTCCGCAAGGTCTTTCTATTCAGATGCAAACCATTCCACCTTCCTTCCAAAGGGAAACAAGTAAGGATAAACAACTCACAAAACTACTCTCCCTAACCCTAGGTCCTCTCCTGCCCTTCTTCCCCTTTTTCCCCCCCTTCTTTCTCTCTCTCTCTCTCTCTCTCTCTCTCCCTCCCTCCCTCTTCACAAGCTGACAAATTTGGCTTCTTCAAAGAGCATCCACATCAGTAGTTCTTCCTCACCTTCCTTCCACAGGCTTCTCCTCCTCTTTCTACCTTTTAATATTAGTGACTTGGTGAATCTCTGCCTGCTTACTTCTCTTCCTAATATTTTATATTCTTTTTAATGTTTTATATTCTTTGTGGACTTCATCTACATCTACCTTTAATCAATGCCCACGCACTGGTAATTGCTAAATCTTACCTAAACACACAACAATTTCCAACTTGTGTGTGCATCCGTGGTCCACATTTTGCATTATTAGCTTAAACTCAACATGCTCAATGCTGAATTTATCAGCTTGGTGCGGGATTTTCCAACAGCTCTTCTTTCATTAGTCCGTGTTTCACTGGAATTTTCATTCAAGATTCCACTCTTACTCCCCTCCAGTAGTCAAGAAACCCTGCCCTTCTAACTTCTAAATATTCTTACTGTAGGTCACTTCCCTATAAAGTGAGGACCACTGTTTAGTGTAAGAATTTCTCCCTCTGCCTAGGTCACTACAGTATTACTAAATGGCTTTCTGCCTACAAAATAAATCCTAGCTAATCCCACATAGCCTTCAGAGTAATGACTCTAAAAACTAAACTGGGATTATGGTACTTCTAAATCCCTCCAGTGGTTCTGATCTATTTGTGAACACAAGCAAAAACTGGCATGGTGTGCAAGACCTCTCATGAGCCAACCCCAAAAGGAGCTTAGAGCATCTTCTCTCACCACTGCCTCCTGTGTCCTCTGTATTTCAATCCTCCCAAAACACACAGTCCTACCAGAAAGTGCTGTGCCTTTCCTCTACCTTTGGACAAACTCTTCCCACTGCCTGGAGTAACCTTGTGTTCCATGTACCTGACTCCTAGCATTTATTTATTTTTAATTTATTTATTTGTTAGAGTGAGAGAGAACACTGACAGGCAGAGTAGGCAGAGGCAGAGGGAGAAGCAGGCTCCCCATGGACCGAGGAGCCCAATGCAGGACTCCATCCCAGGATACTGGGATCATGACCTGAGCCAAAGGCAGCCGCTCAACCAACTGAGCCACCCAGGTGTCCTGTCCTATGTATTTTTTTTAAAGACTTCTCCCTCCCTAAGTCTTAGTCTAACTTGCACACAGGGTTAAATGCCCTGCTTTGGTCACCCACCACACCTGCATGGCCTCCATAATACCACACCAAGTGGATCCTCGGGAAAACAGGCAATACATTTAAAAGTTAGCAGGGTGCTTCCCTCTCCGATGTACTTGTGATGGGACACATTTTCCTACTTGTGTCTCTCAACTGACAGGTGTTCCTTAAAGATGAGTTCCTTAAAGATGAGACAGCCTGTTTGTTTCTGTAATTTTTCCAAAAATGACCTGTTTTTTTTTTTTCACTACTCTATTTCCCCCTATCTCATCCAAGATGTCTTCCCACATACTGTAACTCCCTCTATATTCTCCCTTCTTGAATTTTTTTTTGCTCTTTATCATATTCCTTCAGCTCTCTACCTCAGGTTCCGCATTGCGTTTGGCTCTATCTTACTTCTTATTTCATGTGTGTAACTCACCTCCCCATCTGTATTATCAACTCTCTGGGGAAGAGAGATGCCTTACAGTGTCTCAAGATGCCTCCCCCAGTAGAAAACACATTTCTGTATTAACAAGTTTGACAGTTCCTGAAGAACAGACAAGCTAAAACTGTCTTTTCCTTTAATCTTAGTATGAAACAACTGACAAACACCTTTCTCCGGATGGCCAGTATGTCCCCAGGATCATGTTTATTGGTAAGTAAGAATGACAATGAAATGAGATTAAGCACACTGATAACTGCCCACGCACTTTGGTATCTCTTCATCGGAGGCCCCCTCCCTCATCTGCCACTCCAGGACCGCCAACGTTACCGCCACCCTAGCAACGGGTGTAACATTCCCTTACATTTCTCAACATTTCTTCATTACAAAGTTCAAGCTTCTGCCTATTTCCTCATTTGTTTTTCATCTGCACATGTAAACTTATCGTGTCCCATCACAAGTACATCGGAGAGGGAAGCACCCTGCTAACTTTTAAATGTATTGCCTGTTTTCCTGAGAATATCAGGCTGGTAAATTCTTATTTTTCATCAGGCAAACTTCCAATTGGTATGCTGAATTTTTCTTTCTGACATTTTTTGGTAATTATTTCTGGGCAATTAGGAATATGGCTGCCAGAAAATCAGAGGAACCATGCTGGTACTTTTCACATCCTTCATGTACTTTTCACATCCTGTTCCCTCTGCTGGAAGGCTTTTCCTCTTTCCCCCATGCATCTCCTGGTCATCACAATCCTTCACTGACCTGGCGCAACTGCCACTACGTGCCCATGTGGCACTATGGGCCCATGCTCCTCTCAACAGTCATTCTTCCCTCAGTTATAATTTTGCGTTTATGGGGTGATTTTTTTTTTTTAAGATTTTATTTATTTATTCATCCGAGAGAGAGAGATTGTGCAGAAGCAGGCAGAGTGGCAGGCAGAGGCAGAGGCAGAAGCAGAGAGAGAAGCAGGCTTCCCACTGAGCAAGGAGCATGATGCGGGACTCCATCCCAGGATCCTAGGATCATGACCTGAGCCAAAGGCAGTGGATTAACCCACTGAGCCACTCAGGCATTCCGGGGGTGATTGTTTAGTATCTATTTTCCCCTGTAGGACTACAGCTCTTTGTGGCTGGGGTTGTGTGGGTTTCTTCTGACCATCATATTTTCAGCATGACACTCTTGTAGGCTGGCAATAAATATTTGTTAAATGACTGGACACATGAATTCAGATTGGCTTTGAGCCAAGTCATACTGATTTAAGGACAACGCATAAATAAATCCATCACACGGCAGAACTTGCACTGATCAAGTGGTTCAGGGCTGGGATCCAGCCAAGTCCACACTAAATGCACAGGACAGGGGAGAGGAACAAGTGAAGGAGCAAAAGCAGGAAGGCTGAACTCGAGCTAATTTTATACACTCAGTTATGTGAGGATTTAGAAAATCTAGAACGTTTAAATTGGGACTTTATGGGTCATCTTGTGACACTTTGTGCAAGAGTTCTTTTTATAGTATTTATTCCTGTCTAAGGGCATTGTAACCCGCATTCCATGCCTTCCAAAAGAACCAACTACAGCTCAGGAGCATAGACACCGGCTACAGATTAGAATCACCTAGAAGATTTTAGAAAAACAAGCTGCTGGGCCACACCTCAAACCAATTAAATCAGAATCGTGCCGGGAATGGGAGGCAGGAGGTATTTCTTGAAGTTCTTCAGGTGATTGGTAGGGGGGCAGCTTTTTGAGTCTAGGGTTAGGTGTTTCAAAGCTTTTCTTATGTTAATTTATCACAATGAGTAGACCCTGTGTTTGTATCCTCTGCACTAGCAGAAGTATAATAGGTTTGGGGTCTTTGTTGAACAAATAAATATCTGCTTCTTGTTATTAACATCAGCGGGGCCCATTCCAACATTCTGAAATGACAGATCATCGCTTAAGTACCAGGGCCAGACTGCGCACACCCAACTGGGTCTCACATGCCTCGTCCATTTCATTTTCAAGACATGCTCCTCTCCGACAAGAGGTTTCTAGGCCTGCGTAGATCCTAGTATCTCTGTTGTTGATATGCCTTATTTTAAAAATGCCTTTTCTCATGAGTTGATAACTTCAAAATAAATATAAAACATGGAAAAATGGATTTAAACCTCCAAGGACATAGGTATGCATAAAGGAAGACTCCTAAATCTTTATTTTTTAAATACAGCTAGATCACAAAAAAGTGAAAAATAGAGAGGGGCCTTACATGCTTATTTGAACTTTGCTGCTATTAATGGTTTGCATTCTTTTATTCATTAAAAACAACCTTTTATTTCCAGAACTAGCATTGGAAGTCGGTTTCTAATCAGCTAGGTTGCTCCTGGTAACAGGCTGCGATTACAACATAAGCATTTCAAAAGTTCAAAATGCCTTAGTATAGAATGCCAGGGTTTTCACCAAAGCACCCAACATCCCCCTGCCAGTATGTCTTCTTCTGTTTTCAGGTTGCTATAGATAGGATAGCAGGGTTCATAACCTTGGCTACAAATAGCATTGTGCAGCTGTCAGGGGCTCCGGGCCCTGCTTTGGGGACTGGCAGCCACAGGCCAGGTTGCCAAGTAGACGGACTAGACCATCAAGAGGGGGATCACACGCTGTGTTCCTTTCATTGGCCGTGGCCAAGTACGTGGGCTTCCTCGTGCAACAGAGCTTCCTTGGAAACGTCGATTCCATTCCCATTTGTTTTTTCATTGTAGACCCATCCCTGACAGTTAGAGCTGACATCACTGGAAGATACTCAAATCGTCTCTACGCTTATGAACCTTCAGATACAGCTCTACGTAAGTGTCACCTCCTATGAACACGTCTTGCTGTTGCACTTACAGTCCACGATGAGGAGGGAGGAAGCTGGGCTCAGACCCGCAGAGAATCAGTGTGACCCTAACTAGTCTTGTGCCCTCAGGCAAATCATATTCACTTTGGTCTCATTTATTTAAGCGAATAATTTATGAAAGAGTCTTTTGATTGGGTATCTTTTTCTCTGGGAGGAATCTATAACCGCATTACCTGCTTCTCAAGGTTTCCTCAGGCACCCTGTCATAAAGAGTCCTACCACAGAATCAAATGCAATATAGTAACTGTCCTATTACATGAGTAATAGGAATCTTCAGGCCTTCAATATTTTTTCCAAATAATGAAAGTAAAACGATATGGTCCATTTGGTGATGCTGAGTTTAAGTTCAATTGTAAAGATCAGTAGGAAAGATGGTTCCCAGGAGTTGGCAAGATGCTCACTATCCCCGGAGTTGCCATAAAATGGAAAGGGGAAAAAAGTTAAGAAACTCAGGGGCAGACAAAGCACATCAATAGGAGACTGTACTTGTTGTGGTCGCTAATTAGTCCTTCTGGGAAGACAATTGGGTCTGTCCTAAGAACCAATTCAGCTCAGTGACTAGGGCTGCCCAGAACTGTACTGCCCAATATGTGAGCCCTGAGCTCCATGTAGCTCTTTAACATCACATTAATTAAAATTTAAAATTCAATTCAGCAGGCACACTAACCACTGTTTAAGTTCTCAATGCACAGGCACTGAATATTTTTGATCATCACAAAAATACCTATTGAGTGGCATGACCTCATATACTGTGCTGGTCAAGACTAGAGGCAGCAAAGATGCTCATGGTCCATTAGCAATGCCTCCGGTGGGTTCAGGGAGGACCAAGGAAGCATATTCCGAGTACTGACCCTTCTTGAGATAATGGCCAGTCTTATTAAGAAATAAGACTTTGAGCTCCTTAAAAGCACATATCTGGCACGGGTAATATCACAGTGCTTTGTAGAAAAGACATGTGAAAAATATTGGGAGAAAACTGGATTGTAGTAAAAGCCATGTCACATACTTTTAGAAAAAAAATGTTTAACAAAATTACCAACAATTCACCCTATCATGAAATAGTGTCCCATTCAATAATGAATAAAATACCCAAGTTTAGGTGTTTACTAGAGCTATTGATATAATTCTGGCGACATCTTGACCTTGGCAACTTTTTCCCCGTTAGTGCTCGACAACATGAAGAAAGCTCTCAAACTGCTGAAGACTGAACTGTAGAGAAAAAAACACCTGCAAGCTTTTCCCTCTGTGTCCGGCCCCGAGACTTGGAACCAGAGGAGATCCTAGAAGACTTTGGAGAATGCAGGCACACTGATGGACATGCTGATTAGATTATGGTTATTGTTACAACAGATATTTTTTAAAAATCTGGTCTCAAGTACACCTGTATCAAAACAATATTGCATACTAGCATAGTAAGCCACGCTTTTTTTTTTTTTTTTTTTTTTAATAAATCCTTTTGAGGTATTCAGACTGTTGTTTTCACCCCTAACTTAGTCCTTCGGAGAAAAGCTCTTTAGTTCATTCACCCAACAGGACTTCTGTACACATGAAATGTTCAAAGAGGAGACAAAACAGACTTAACTGGGGGTAATGAAGACCAAAGTCAAAGTAATCACTTCACTATAGAGTTTCTCAGTGGGTGACGAGAAGTAGGCATGAACTTAGTCAACAGAAGTATCAAAATCGAAGATGTGTTAGTGCAAAAGAATGTGTAGAAAGGCACCCCAAGAAGATCAGTTACCTCCTTGGAGACAGCCCTTCCCACCCTGACCGGAAACTCCTAGGTATACACTTCCTTCAAGAATTTAATTTTAATTAGATTTTGCACAACTGAACCCTCTCAGGGTAAGTCTCTACAGATAGCTTTCTCTATCAGAGCCCTAATTTAGTGAAAAGGTCATTCAAAGAACATCTGTACCCATGAACATAGCCCAAAAAAATCCTAAGAATTCGCCTTACAATATATTTGGTCTCTCAAGATTTAAAGCACTGTCCTGGGATAAATTTACCTGAGTTGTTCCCCTCTTCACCAAAATGTGACTAGCTGGAAGAAGAGCAAAGGGTAATGACATCATGTCTACGGAGCAAAGGTCAGAGGTCACCACTTACCTTTGAAGTTGAGAAAGGTAGTGGCATCGAATAGGGGAGCAGCTTTTGCTACTTTCAACTCTTGATTCTGAATGACAAAAATTAGAACTGTGTATTAATATCTTCACTATATATTTAATCTCACATTCATTGTCACGTGGAATTGCTTTTTCACCCAGCCCCTACTTACTTCTTTGGCCCACAAATGGCTGTGGTGGGCTGCATGATGCTTTGAGTATTAAGATATTGATTAGCTACTGCTTGTCTTGAAAACAAACTTTTCTTTGGCATTATTAACTTTCCCAGGGCAGAATACACATCTTAAATTCTTTTCTCTTTCACAGTACTATCAAAAAACTATGTACTAACTAATAGGTTCTGTGCACATATGGTTGATGTAATGACATACAAATCCTCAGTAAAAATATGGGCAGAGGGATTGGGCTCTCTTCTTACAAGTGGGTACATATGTTTAAAAAAGGTTAAATAGGGGCGCCTGGGTGGCTCAGTTAGTTAAGCGACTGCCTTCGGCTCGGGTCATGATCCTGGAGTCCCGGGATCGAGTCCCACATCGGGCTCCCTGCTCAGCAGGGAGTCTGCTTCTTCCACTGACCTCTCTCCTCTCATGCTCTCTCTCCCTCATCCCCCCCCCCCGCTTCTCTCTCAAATAAATAAATTTAAAAAAAAATAAAAAGGTTAAATATCCTATTCAGAAAGTTCTCAGTTAATGAAGGGGGAAAACGCATTTTCACTTATATACATTTTTTTAAAGATTTTATTTATTTATCTGACACAGAGAGAGATCACAAGTAGGCAGAGAGGCAGGCAGAGAGAGAGGGGGAAGCAGAGCGCTTGAGCAGAGAGCCCGATGTGGGGCTCAGATCCTAGGACCCTGAGATCATGACCTGAACCGAAGACAGAGGTTTAACCCACTGAGCCACCCAGGTGCCCCAATATATACAAATATTTTGAATGACAGCTTTTAATCTGTTCAGGTTTCCTCTATAGTACAGCAAAATAAAAATTTAAAAAAATGGCTTTTTTATTGGGCTGATAATGAGATTAAGTCCTTAAAATTTGTTGAATGACAAAATGTTATTTTAACAACATATATAATTTTTAAGATATAAATACATCTCTGGGAAGTCAAATGTTAAGGTTGCAGGGAAGATGAATCTCCCTTAGAAAAGTGTTAAACAGTCATGGTCTCCTCTACTTCTGAGAATTTGTCCTAAGGCAAATCGGGAAATCATTCAAGAGAAACAAAGTCCTGTGAAGATGTCAATGGCAACATTATTTATACTTAAAAGAAATGGCAACTATCAATTTTGTGGTTACATAGTGTTTTAACACAAAACACAGTCTGTTCTCATCTATGAACATAAACGTTGTGAAGAAACAAAGAATAAGTGAGCCAGAATTTAGGTATTTCTGTGCTGTAACTGTAACTCCGGGAAGTGTGTGCATACACCAGTTAGAATGAGAAATGAAGGTGCAAAGGGAGGAACTTCTGCTTGAAGCTTACGGAGTTATTAGCAAAGCCCATTTGTTTTTGTCATCTCACAATCTTTCCTTTGTGTTCAAATAAACTGAAGGGAAAGCATACCTTGACCATTTCTCCAACTACACAGAACTCGAAGAAAGCTGTAGGTCTAGAGAGCATTATTCCAAACCACTGAAGAAAAATGTTGGTGACACAGTGGGAATACAAAATGGTACAGCCGCTGTGGAAAACAATATTACTGTTGCTCAAGAACTTTAGCAACGAATTACCATACAATCCAGGAATTCCACTTCTGAGCATGCACCCAAAACCCCTGAAAGCAGGAAAACTCTATCCGTGCATTCACTTTCGTAGCAGCACGAATCACAAGAGCCAGGAGGCAAAAGCAAACCAAACTCCATCGCTAGCTGAGTGCATCAACAAAATATGGCGAACGCCAACGATGGGACACTATTCAGCCCTTAAAAGAAAAGACATTCTGACACCTGCTACAATATGGATGAACCTTGAAAACACTATGCTAAGTGAAAAAAGAAACCAGTCACTTAAGGACAAACGCTTTGTTTCCACTTACCTGAGGGATCTGAAAGAGTCAGATTCACAGATACAGAGGAGAAAGGTAGTTGTCAGGGGCTAACAGGGGAGGTGGGGGGAAGGTGGGGGGGAGGAAGAGGTGGGTGGGGACTGTTTGCCAGGTGCTTACTGTCAGCTTAGGAAGATGAAAAAGCTCCTGGAGATAATGGTTGGGCCACAATGTGAATGTAGTTAATGACACTGTATTACACACTTAAAAAAAGTTAAAATGATGCATTTTATACTACGTGTATTTTACCACACTAAGAAAAGAATGTTTTATCGGTTCTGTTGGAGGCCCCCACAACTGAGGGGGAAAAAGGGTAATTTAGAAAAAAGTTGGTAACATAAATCATCTGTGAGTCATTTACATGATGATCAACATGTCTGGTTAAACCATTTTCACCTGCTTGAGAACTGCCGTCCTCAAATGATCATCTACACTGTTTAGCTCTGTTCTGGGTTTTTGTGTGTTTCAGGCATTCATTAATCCTAAGTAGCTTCTTTTATCTCCTAAGGTCCTTATATTTAGTAGTCACTGGTGAGCACAGGAGTGGGGGAAGAATTTAAAAAAAAAAGCTCTAAGGCAAGAACAGAGCTTCCTTCAGTTAGTCACCAAGGAAGCGGACTTCAAAATCCAAGTAAAATGAGCCTAGCTTTTTAAAAAGGCACTTGTCAAGTTGTGACCCCATAAAGCCAGATCCTGAAAGTAAGCAATGGTGGTTTCACCCTCCAAGGGATATCACAGTCCACTGTTTGCCATATAATCCAACTCAGGCAACTCCCTCCGGCCCTCATTTGAGAATGAATTCCCAAAGCTGATTTTCCCGAGGAGAGTGGATGAGAAGTAGCCTGGCATATGGCAGAAAGTCTGATTTTCCTCCTTGCCCACTGTCTCAGGAGGTATGTTGATGACTACAATTACCCAGTTGTGATGGTGACAAACAGGAAGACCTCTCTTCTCTTTCCCTCTCTTTCTCCCTCTCCCTGGGGGTTCAGTGGAGAAATGGGGTAAAGGGCACGATTAGGTTGTTCCCTTAAAATTGTTTAGAAAACACTGACCAATAACACATACCATAACTGCATTTGGCATGAGTAGCCAGGTGTAAAAATTAACCACCAGCCCCCAACATAATGAGTACATAGCAACTTTACACAAATCCCTTCAACATTTCCAGAAACCCGAAAAACTTGGTCTTTAACTTTACTGTCAACTCTCATAAAACCGACATGTGAATGATCATATTTGTACAATCACGGTGCCTGAAAGTGTTCTCTCCTCCTATGAAATTCTATGAAAAAAATTCCGTTCTAATTTCTTCAGTACCAGCTATACAATGAAATTGTTTCATAAATTTACTTGGTGCCTTTTTAAAAGGATGAATAAACTTAAACAGGGTTAAACAAATATTTAGAAAAATTGCAGGAGGTTTTTGGCTTAAGGAAACTAAGAACTTGACACCCCACTTCTGGAAGCTTTTCCCTCTCTGAAAGGTTGTACACAGCAGCAGAGGACCTGTACACAGCAGCACGAGGCCAGCTGCAGCCAGGAGACGCCGTGTCGGACGTGGAAGGTAGCCGGACACCCTGTCATCGGCCACGTGGCGTCTCCAACCAAAGCAGACTTGCCGCTGGTCCTTAACCCTTCCCACCCGGATGGGGCCCACTGTGCCTGGGTTCGTACCCGAGGCCAGACCTGCTGCCTCTGAGCAAAGCCACACCACTGTTTCTCTTGGCTCTGCTTTGGACTTAAGCACAGGGGTAGGAAGACAAGGTCTGCTCTTCCTTGTACTTCCATTTTGTCTCCCCAACCCTTCCAACCATTTCCTACTGAATTCTGCTTCTTGCTTGAAGAAGGTAGTGAAGAAAGAATAAAGGAGGGATATCAAGAGAGGGGAGAGGATGTTTAGAACATTCCAGAGCGGTTTAAAATAGCTGGGGTGCAGGGGAGGGTGTTGGGGGTAGGGGGAGCCTGCAATGAAAAACCAGAATGCTGTTCAACTTTTGCTTCCTGAAGTTCACACCTCAGGTCTTTAGTTTGAGGAGCAAAGCCTCTGACATCAAGACCATCAATATTGTCTTGCCGAATGGTCAGGAGCCATGGGATGGAGACGGAACTGATCTCACTCTATCCTAACGGGGCTGATGTGATCACCGTCCTCGAATGTGGGAGATGCTGACAATTTCCTTCTACAGTACCTGCTGGATGAAAACTCACTTCTGAATTGAAATTCAGTTGAGTCATAGATAAATGTCAAGCCAATACTGGCCTGAGTGCCCCCCCCACAGGCTATGTACAGAACCTGTGAATAAACAACATTGTTTTTTAAAAAAAAAAAAGGGACGCCTGGATGGCTCAGTCGGTTAAGCGGCTGCCTTCGGCTCAGGTCATGATCCCAGTGTCCTGGGATCGAGTCCCACATCGGGCTCCTTGCTCGCCAGGGAGCCTGCTTCTCCCTCTGCCTCTGCCTGCCAGTCTGTCTGTGGGTGCTCGCTCTCTCTCTCTCTCCCTGACAAATAAATAAATTTTTTTAAAAAATCTGCAGAACTGGTTTTCAGAGCAAACTGGCTGTTTTGATCACCCAGTGTCTGAGATGAATTTATGCCCCCACGAACTCTGGTTTTAGAAATTGCAGCCTAACATTTTTCCTTTGCATTTGCATTTCATTAACTCAAGTTTCACCCTTCACATCGAGGCTATGTTCTAAGAACTATTCCCCTAAATGGAATACGTAAGTAGGGAATAAGAGAAATTTTAAAAACAAGTAGAGCTTCTTTTTTAAATAAATGCTAGGTGGGGAGACACAGAGAGAGAGCTCTTGAGTATGCACTATGGACGCTTGTTGTAATTCAAGGACAGACTGCTCTGAAACACCCTCCTCTGATCCTGTGTGTTTACGGGCAACATTTCTAGGCACACAGGCAGCGGTGTTCCTGGAATCCTGGGATCAGCCCAACTTCCGCAGCCTCATTCACAGCCACTGGGGAATCAGGATAGACCCAGTCAGAGGCCTTTCCAGTGGGTTTATAATACACTGCAATGTGAGCTGTACGTCAGCACACAGACACAAACCAAGATCGCAGGGGACCTCCCAGGACAGTCTGTCACCTTCAGGTCTGCCTGCAGGAACAGAAAGCCTGAATTCATCTAACAAGGCTGCTCTTGGTACTTGAAAATGGATTACTTCTTGAGTGGTTAGTCATTAGTTACAATCCACTCTTATAATCCTATAGTTCAATAGCCCTAAAGATTCATGCTTCCCAGGCTCTGATTTATAATTGGGTTGACCCAAATAAAGCGACTGCAATTAGAGCACAGACCAAGGCTACAGAAGAGCTCTTCCCAATATAGTCACTTGTACCAAGAGAAGTATTACATTAAGAGATACCAGACTCTCACGGGAACTTCAAAATCTAACAAAGCAAACAAGGCAAACACAGAATGCCTTAAAGTGAAGACAGTATCCAAAAAGCTCACTTGCTCCGTGTGTCATTTACAATCTCATCCGTGTAAGTGGGAACATCGTTAGCGTTGCCCAGAGCTCAAGATGGCATTGAAGGATAGCAGACTATGGCACTCTTTGACATCAAGATTATTTTGAGCTCATTATTTCTGAAAACATGCAGACACAGGAATAGCTCTGTAAACAGAGACGCTAGCCCTTCATTAAGGAAAATTTACACTTAGAAAGGAAATCTCTGTACTTAAGAGTGTCTCCTCTCTGTAGCAGGAGAAGGAGGATTCTAAATCACAAGAAACTTAGCACTGCAGAAGTCATTGACTTAAATGTCCTAAGTCTTATCTTTATTTGGGGTGCTTTTCCTGGCAACCCTAATAACTGTCCTTCCTCCAATGCCCACACCCCAACACACACATCTTTATTTCATCTTTAGCTAAAGATAGCATCTAATATGGTGTCTTGGGCCATCTAGAGGAATGATTCCATTTTGGGTAACATGTATACATGCTAGAAGATATGCATGCATGTTCATAAACCCATTTTCCTCTTGTTAATCTCACTTGTATTGGACAGGGCCTAAGACAAAAACTCAGAAGAGTAAAGGGAAAATTATTTTTCCTCCCTTACTTTATCATGGGAATTGCACAGACCGGTTTTCTTGCACGATCAGCCAGTCTTCTAGAGTCATGGACGTGAAATGACCCCATAATACTCTAAAATTCTACAGATCAACCACTTGCCCTCTTTCTTGGCCTAAAACCCGCCATCATGACAATTACCAATAAAATACTATATTCTACATAGAATGCAAGACAAGAACTAAATAACTGTCAGTAGCACGAAAGAACTTACATATTTCCCCCAAATAAATACAAATGGCCTCTTTTCTAAAAAACAGTTCTCACTATGGAGAAAATATTAAACACTGAAACATTTCAAGAAAGAATTTGGGGAGGACCACCAGTAGACATTAGTGCTGGAAGTTCATTTCCGTGGCTGGATTATACACGAAAACAGCAGCGCTCAGTTTTAGGTCAAAGGAAACAAAGCAATAAAGGAAAGAATTCCACTTAATCATTTAGCAATTCTTCCATTACTTTCTTTTAATTGAGACATTCATACATGAGGAGAGGTTTCCATTCTTTAATTTTTTAACATAATATACAGAACCACAATACTATTTCAATTTCAAATTATGGGAGCTTACATTCAAATATGCTTGGATTTGACAAGCTGCTGTTACAATACTGAGAAAATTCATGAAAAAGGAATTTAACAATTTGTAAGATAATCAAATATTTTTTTGCTACATGGGCCAATGCATTAATAGTAACTTGTTTAAAAATGCAGTCTTTTGGACTTCAAATTATTATAAAAGAATATGAAGATTTTATAGTCATACTTTCTGAATTCCTCAGACCCATTCCATTTCAAAAGCTGAAGGCAAATGTTTACACATCAGAACATTCATGAGATCATATCTGCTCTGTACTTACCTATAAAAATCAAAAACCAGACCACACTTTCCTAAAGACATAGCTATTTCTAGGCTACATTAGTGTAATCATAGAAGACTACTAGAACTAAATTATCACTTTTATGTTAACAATTTTCACCACAATACATCTTTCCTAAAAAGACCAAAAAAAAATGCAGGATTTTGGATTTCCCTTACTGAATTTAACATAATAGACTCTCATACTTTCTGGCTTTAATAAACTTCAACCCTTTTTTCCAACAGGAACTATCTACACAGCACAGTGCGACATACAATTAATTATTCCAGTGAGATGTATACTTAGATTCACAATATGATCAACACAGTAGTGCCATACAAAGTTTTTCTGCAGGTAAAAATGCTAAGAAAGGCCACAGTGGACAGTGCCAGACACTGTGAATACAGAAGATCACAGGTACCACTGAGGGTCAGAGGAGACCACAAGTTTCTAACTTTTTTTCAGCAATGGGAAAAGAAAAACATTTAGAGAAACGTAAGAGTAAAAATATATAATTCCACTGTCAATAATAATGTAACTTTTCAGATACTGCTTTCTTAAACAGGCAAATTAATTGAGCTTTAAGTTAGAGAAAGTGAACAAGATCCAAATACGAAAGATGTTTCTTGTTTTCTCATCAAAGGAATGCACTAGGATTAGCACGAGGATCTTTCTGGTTCCTGTATCTGTAGGTCAGCCAAACTCCCAGGATCTGGAATGGAAGGAAGAAAAAAAGAAGAAAGAGAAAGTTTCAGCTGTATCTGTTTCTTCAGTTTATAGGTACACAATCTGGAACCTCTGAAGCACTTGGCTTTCTTTGTTCAAAGAGGAAGAGATTTCTTTTTCCCTTGAAAGTGCTATAAGTAGCCCAAATTAGAAGCCCTAAAAACAAGTAATATGAATACTAGCTCTCCAGAGATGTCTGTATCATAATCCCCAGCACCTGGGAATAGGTCACCTCACATGGTAACAGGGACCGGGCAGATGTGACTGGGTTAAAGCTGTTGAGACAGGGAGATCATATGGGTGGGCTCACTGATACAGTCACAAGGGTCCTTATAAAAGAGAGCCAGGCAAAACAAAATCAGAGACATTGAGAAAAGATAAAATGACATCAGAAGCAATAGGAAGCAGAGTCAGAGAGAAGACGTGGCATGGCTTCCTGGAAGATGGAGGACAAAGCCATGAGCCACTGAGTGTAGGCAGCCTCTAGAAGCTGCAAAAGTCAAGGACACAGCTTCTCGCAGAAAGCATCCCTGAGAAGCCTGCCTTTCAGGCTTCTGACCACTAGCAGTAGAAGATAATAAATTTGTGCTGCTTTAAGCAATTCCATTTGTGACTATTTGCTAGAGCTGCAAGAGGAACTTTTACTGCTGAATTGTCTGGAAAGCTAAAATATCACATTATTTTGATGACGGAGAATCAAACCAGGTTCAGGAAAAATTCAGCAATAACGAAAACTCCACAATAACAAATTTTGCTAAAGCAGATCTTTAAAAAATATTCTAATTCCTACCTTTCTCAAGGCCCGGGGATCTCTCATTTTAGAAAAACACTGAGTTGTTACTGTTACTGTTTAGTACTTAGTACTTTAGTACTAAATACTGTTAGTATTTAGAAAAATACTGAGTTGTTACTGTTACTGAGTTGTTACTGTGTTGTTTCCCACACTAGGTTCACCAAAGTATTAACCAATATAATTTTTTTAAATTAAGAATGTGTTCATTCTGTTTCTGCTACCTCAAAGTTCAAAGAATCAAAAATTCTTTGAAAAAGATACAAAATTTTAATGTAACAAAATGAACTTCAAATTATACCTTCCACTTTAGATCTGTGCCAACTTTTCATCTAAATTTTGTTTGACTTCATAACTACCCATTAGCCCTTTAAGCTACTTCTAGAGAATTATGATCAATCCAAAATTTTCTCATTACCACAGTAATAATCCCTGTGTTACTCTAAAATTCACGACTGGCACTGATTATAGTTATAACATGTAAGAGCTGATGGAACTATAGTTTGTGAGCTGAATCAAGGAAAGATAAGTCTAATTTAAGGAAGTGGAGTATATATAACGGGGTGGGGGATTTACTTAATAAACACATAAGGAGCACTTTGTGACTGGCTCTGTCGTCCAATTCAAATAGTCCTCCCCAACACCCTGTATGATGGGAACAGTATCCTCCTTTTACCAGCAAGGGAACTGAGGCAAAGAGGTTAAATAAGAGGGTAGTAGTCACACAAGTCATGAGGCCTAGAACTATGGTTCAAACCTACAATCTATGCCCTCAGTCATATTTGGGGTTTTATGTGTAATCAATCTGATGTACTGAAGGTCAATCTCGGGCGAACGTTCTATCCACCACGGCAACCAGGCTGGTTTTTACAACACTGAAACAATTGCACACCTGTTGTGGACAGCAACTCCTGGGACACTCCTTCCCCCTCCCAATCTGCACAAGCGTCATTTCCTTCCCCACCTCAGAAACACAGGCACACAGGGAGAGAGTTTGGGTGAGAATATTTTGAGCTTTTAAATAGTTTGATTATCAGCCCTGGATATAGGCCAGTAGTGTAAGTTACAGGGGAAACAAAGCAATTGGGTAAACTAAATTAGACACTCATAATCTGAAGCCACATTTTACTAAAACTTCATTCCTCCGTTTCAGCTGTAAGTGACAAAATAGGACTTTGTCCCATTGTTGAACCATGATCTCACCCCTCCCTCCCCAGGAGAGTCTGGAGGGGATGCCACACCCAAAATACAAAAAGATCAAAGTTAGATAACTAATGGACTTTAAGCTTACAAAGCTGGTTAAAATCATCTAAAGATTCTCAAGAGTAACTTTGACTAGAACTGATCATGAACTCCACTGATCCTAGCTGGCCTAGTATGCAACCCACTAAAGCATATAGTATATTACACAGAAATATGTGCAGTGAGCCTATACATTATTTTTATACTTATTTATTAAATTTTATGCTTATTTATTACATATAGAAAGGCAGAAAGTAATATGCCAAAATATAAACATTGGTTATTTTTCATTCACGTTAGTAAATCCATCTAAATTTTCATGTTCAAAATTTTCTGTATTTTCTAAAGTGTCTACAAAGAACATGTACTAACTTTAACTTGTTAAAAGTTATCACGTCTCAGCTACTTTTCAGATTCTAAATCAAAGCTTCTTTTATGGTTTAAATTTATTTTCAGCTATTATAAATAGTTCAAAATCAATCTGTTTCACCAAGGAAAGGAAGTCATTGGTTAGCTTCATCTCTCTGATTCAGCGAACTACTGAATGAAACAAAAAATTAAAAAGTTAGTATACCTATAAAATATTCACTATCCAGAAAATACCAGGTTGGACAAATTATTATTAAAATCTCTAGCCACGTATGTAAGATATTAAAATATAGAGCAGGATTCCATGAAAGAACACCAAGTCTTCTTAGCTTTTAAGACACCTAAGACTCATGAGTTTATATTTTTTGTTTTTAAAGATTTTATTTATTTGAGAGAGAGAGAGCATAGGTGCATGTGAGTGGGGGCAGGGGCAGAGAGACAGAGTGAGAGGGAGTGCAGGGCCAAACGTGGGGCTTGATCCCACGACCAATGAGATCATGACCTGAGCCTCAATCAGAACAGAGGTTCAGCTGACTGAAACACCCAGGCATGCCCCCATGAGTTTATATTCTTAAAAGAATTAATATTTTTTAAAATCAGTAGAGGGAAGGATGAATAGGCAGAACAGAGAAGATTTTCAGGGCAGTGAAAATATTCTGTATTATATTCTAATGATGGATACATGTCATTATATGTATGTTGAAATCCATAAAATGTACAAAAAGTAAACCCTAATGGAAACTATGGACCTTGAGTGATTATGATATGTCAATGCAGGTTCATCAGCTGCAACAAAATCACACTCTGTTGAGTAGTGGTGATAATGGGGGGAGACCATGCCTATGTAAGGACAAAGGATATATGAGAAATCTCTGTAACCTTCCTCTCAATTTTGCTAAGGACTTAAAAGTGCTCTTGGAAAAAAAAAAAAAGTCCTTAAAAAAAAAAAAAAAGGCACAACTGAAGGTAATGTAACCTGATGAGAAAGAAAGAAAAGACAAGAAAATGGAGCTGCTCAAAAGAATTAAATTCTCAAAATAAATTCCAAATATAAAAAGGAAGCCATGTGGCAAAATCTGGCTCACGGGCTATATGGAGATTGCTCATTCCAGTTTTTCTCCTATCTGTAT
This sequence comes from Mellivora capensis, assembly GCA_004024625.1. Classification (NCBI taxonomy): domain Eukaryota; kingdom Metazoa; phylum Chordata; class Mammalia; order Carnivora; family Mustelidae; genus Mellivora; species Mellivora capensis. The sequence goes on along the minus strand of PISX010003426.1, from coordinate 108,887 downwards.
TTTTAAGTTTTCATGAAAAAAAAAATCCTACTTTTAAAAAGGAAATGAAGGAATAATGCACAGAATTGTTTTTAAACAGTACATCAATTTTCTTGAATCAATGTCACAACCAACCCACAAGTAAGACAGCTCTTTCATGAGAAAAAGTGAAATGAAAAAAAAAATGCTCAGGATAAGAAGAGATGTCAGGGGAGACTTCCTGTAAAAAATGAATATTAACTTTAGTCTTTATCTCCACTTTGTTAATAACAACCAAATGTGAATTTTTCATTCTCAAGAGAAGAAAACTGAAGAGAATAAAATATATAATATATACATACATATGTATCTATAATGTGCTGTATATTGACCCTAATCATATCCATGTAGAGTGTATGCATTATCTACACAAATGCAGTATATGCGTTATATATACCACATTAAATTTTATTTTCTCCTGTTAATCAATCTCATGTCAATCTGACTCTTTGTCCAGCTAGAAGGAACTTAAAGGGCAGAAAAAATTGTTCCTTCCCACCCACTCTAATTTAACCAGTTCGTTATTGAAGAACACAAGCTGGCCCAAGGGTTTGCTGTTATAAACAATGAACATTCCTTTCTAGTCATTTAAATAGCCATATGATTATTTCCGTGAAATAAAGTGCTATAAATAGAATGTATGAATTTAAAAAATTTTAATTTTCATACATATTGTTAAGTCAGCGATCGCAAAAAACATCTGTAGATATTGAGAGTTTAATAAAAACACTGCAAAAGGAATTAGCATTCCTCCAAAATTATCAAATAATGAGTGTGGTTTTGGTTACAGACACTTATATTATACATAAATGTATTAATCAATATGATAGATATTTTAACATAGTATAAATATATGTAATATAAATAAGAAATAATAGTGTTTACCTGTAGTTTTTGGAAAGCTAGAAATAATGGGAGATGGGCTTGAAAGGCCATTTTTCAAAGCATATATTTCTAAGTATGTATGTGAGTGTGATCTTTACTATATAAACAGTGTGAATGTCTTACCTACTCCAAAATTAAATTTAGAATTATAATTTATCATGCAACTCTAATAGGAGAGACTCTAGAAATAACCCAGCCTAAACCCATTTCAAGTGTTCATTAAATTTTACATAATTTAATAATCAAGCTTCCACCCTGTATAAAATTAATACTAGATCTGTAGGGTCTTCTGATTTCAAGCCAGGGCTCGTCTGATTATAATACTAGTTCTCAATAAAGATATTTATCGATACATCCCCAAAATTAAAGTCCGTGCTAAGGCAAAATGCCATGCCCTCTTGCCATATAAAACAGAAAACCCCCTGATGAAAATGGAAAGATGGGGAGTTATTTGCACATACCTCTGTAAAGCTGAAGAAGAGGCCAATGCCACCAACAAACCTCAAAACCTCTCCGGCGTATTTTCCTATTATTGGAGCACACGGTGAGCATGGGTGGCTGCTTTTGACACAGCTCTGTATCAATTTGAAAAAAAAAAAAAAAAAAAAGAACTTTTATATCAAAGTGCAATTATGAAAAGCAGGTAAACACTGAACCCACCTAAAAATGAGTGGCTGCAATATTATATCCAATCTGGGCCTGGGCTGTTTAGTAGCATCCTAAATTCTAAAATGGTTCCCACTGGGCGCCTGGGTGGCTTAGTGGGTTAAAAAAAGCCTTTGGCTCAGGTCATGATCTCAGGGTCCTGGGATCGAGTCCCGCATCGGACTCTCTGCTCTGCGGGGAGCTTGCTTCCTCCTCTCTCTCTGCCTGCCTCTCTGCCTACTTGTGATCTCTGTCTGTCAAATAAATAAAATCTTAAAAAATAAATAAAATGGTTCCCAAGTTTCCCAAGCCCAGTATACACACCTTGAATACCCCCCCACAGCCCCCAGCTTTGAGCATGGATGGGATTTGTGAATACGACGGTCACTCCCATCTTTACCGTGTGGTTACACAAGACATCATCTCTCTTAACAGAATGGAGCGATTATCATGCTGACTTGGAGGCCGCCATGTTGTGAGATGGCTGTATAGTTAGAACCTGAGAGCAGCCTCCAGGAACTGAGGAAAACCCAGCAAGAAAAATGGGACTTCAGCACTACAACTACAGAAGCAGAATTCTGCCAACACCCACTGAGCTTGGCAGACCACCCCAGGCCTCGGATGAGATTATCCCTGGCCAACACCTTGATTTCACCCAAGTGAGATCCTAAGTGGAGAACCCAATGAATCCATTCTCACACTCCTGATCCATGGAAACTGAGAGAACACCTGGGTAGAATTCATGTGTCACATAGCACTAGAAAACTAATAATCCCACAAAAGAGGCCATGTTGAAAGGAAATCCAGCTCATGGCTCAAAGAGACAGTAACAGGAGTTTCCTGGAAATTTAAACACATGTGAACTTCCTAGGAGAGTCAAGCTCCAAGTCTAGCCTCATATCGAGGTCTGTCCTGGGACAATAGTACGGCTCTAATTTGTCCATCGCTAGCTCACCTCCCATGGAAACAGCATGAAGTTGTAAAGGGAGGAAAGAGGTTAATTCCATGTATCCTCCGCACTGGGGATGTTTAACTAGTTAAAAAGCCCCCAAATTCAGGAAAGACCATTCCTCCTACTACCCTGAGATGCTTCAAAACCAAGATATTTCTACAGCTCTTCTCCGCCTCTAAGACTGATGTGGTCTTACTTTTCTTCCACAACTTGTTCTAGGAGGAATTGAATGGGAAGGAATTAGGGGCAAAGAACTGTGAGCATCTGTGTCTGGCAGGGCTCTGGGATACTTAGTACTCTCAGGAGTGGATATGAGAACAGACAAATAACACACCAGTGTACATGGAATATAATATACGTTCATGTAAAGCATTTTAAAAATACAACTCAGCATCAGAAATTCCATTTTCTTCAGGTTAATCATTATTCTTCTGTATATAATACATCTCCAGAAAATATTTTATACTTTGTACTTACAGCCAGACAGGTGTCATTTGGGTTGAAACTTCGAAACCCACAGCAATTTAAATTTCTCTGAATGTCATTTCGAGCACTTGCTGTATTGTTCCAACCCACTTCCAGAAGCTGACCCTGGAAAATGCATATAATATATACACTGACATGTGTTATCCCTGCACAAAATGTATAGAGCTAGAGCTTGTAATTTTTAATACTGAGTGTACCTAAAATAAATGCTCTTCCTAAAATGATTAAAAGTTTTCAAAGGGTAATACCTAAATCTACAACAAAAATTAAAGCACATTGGGGCACATGGGTGGCTCAGTGGGTTAAAGCCTCTGCCTTTAGTTCAGGTCATGATCCCAGGGTCCTGGGATCGAGCCCCACTTTGGGCTCTGCTCAGCAGGGAGCCAGCTTCCCTTCCTCTCTCTCTGCCTGCCTCTCTGCCTACTTGTGATCTCTGTCAAATAAATAAATAAAATCTTTAAAAAAAAAATTAAAGCATTGCTTCTATTCCAAGAGTGAAAAGTCTTCATTTTTACATGCCCTTTAAAAGAAGCACTTAGTTCAAAAGATTCTCGGACTGAAACAAGACAAATTTTCCACTGTCCTAAACAAAACTATATATTGTTTCACAAATTAAGAGTTTGGAAAGTGTAATTGCTAGAAAGGTATCACAAATGTTTCACTGCATAATGGTTGGAAAAGCCTAGGTGAACATCTTTCAGTAGTGGCGCTTTTTACCCAGGGAAAGGAAAAATCTCACTTCAAGGATGCAGAAAAGTAGCAACACCTTATGGCATTTCAGGGCTCCAATCAGCCCCACTAATGCGATCAGGAACAACAGATGCTAGCTGTCTCTAGTAAAATGCCATTCTGAGCAAAGAGGAGTTATCATATATTCCAATCATTTCTCCCTCTTTTTTCCTACACATACTGTGAGGTGTAATAAAATAAAAGAAAAAAAGTCTTTGCTTACCTGTTGCTCCTGGTTCAGGGCTAAGCAAGCACATGACACAGAAAACTGAACAATAAATACAAGTAAGAGAATAATCATGTACTGAGAATTCAAGTTAAGGTATTTCTTGACACTCTTAAAATAACAAAACAGAGGTACGAACAACTTCGGAATGTACTAGAAGGAATTCAACCAGGAAACAGAACAAATGGCACCTAGAAAGTTTACAAAGAATATACACAATTATTATTTTCACTAATACACTGTAGATAGTTCATAATAAAAATACTAATATTTAAAAGATAAAATATTAGAATTTCTTTTAGATTGAAATAAAAATCCTTACATGTATAAAATAAGAAATACATATAGATAAATGTACTTAGGTTTTCTTAGTATTAAAATCTTAAAAATCACTGAAATTATCAACCACATATTAACCTTTTGGAAAGGGTCTAGAGGTCACTGAATCAGTTCAATTTAACTCTGAATTTGCAATGTATAAATAGGACTATAATTTGCAGAATACATTCTTCATGATGTGAAAAGGAGAAAGTGGGAACATATAAACATACAGTAATATTACCCTAAGAAATATTCCTAATGTTGGTGGAACAAATATGCATAGGGCATGCTAGGAGTTGCTCTCTGGCAATGACTTTCCTAATGATAATTCCAAATCAGTTGCAGTTATCAAAAGAGTAAGCAATAAAAGTAAGAACAAACTCAACTGGGTTAAAAATTCTGCTATTAAAAAAAGGATACAAAAAAAAGCAACACCTGATGGTGTTTCACGGCTCCAATCAGCCCCACCAACGCAATCAGGAACAGGAAGATGCCCACGGCGATGACCACACCGACCACCCGGAGGCTGGAAATCAGCCCGAAACCAATGCCCCATGCTGCGATTCCAATGAGCAACAGACTAACCAACTACAAAGACAACCAAAAGGGCCAGGGATGGATGGGAGGGAAGAGAAGGATGGGAGGAAAACATCAATTTCTATAATAATACAAAGAACATTTTTCAGTATCTTACAAATGACTGCTCATACTCAGTACTAGAATACATGCTAGATCTTAATAGATAGTATTGTTTTAACAAAGTAAATTAATCCTCAGGCATGCTTTAAAATAAGTAATAATGAGCCATGAAATTATTATGAAGCCTCAGAGGTCATCTGGCTTACTAAGCCTAAATGATTTCTGCCTGAGCTTTTGCAATCATGGTGTATGTGAAACTCCCAGATGCCAATACATCTCAGTCCAAAGTATTCATTTCTGCACATGGACATCACTTATGCTTCCTTCAAAGCCAGTTGTGACCTTCTCTATGATGCCTTCCTCATCTTCCATAAACTGTTCTTCGAAGTTGGTTCTATTGTTCCCCTCATCTCACTCTCATTCTGTTGCCAAGTCTGTCTCTCCTAGAAGACTAAGAGCGCCTTGAGAGGGGGGCACCATCTTCTCATCTGTCTATATCCCCAGAACCTATCACAGAACCTGGGCCTTGCAAACAATCAAAAATTTCTCAAAGAAATTGAAAAAAATTGCTTTAGATATCATCGTGCATCCTATTAGAATTCAGAGAGAGAGAGAGAAAGAGGTCATTAAAACTCTTTGGACAATGTAAGAGACTAGCTTTTTTGAGTAAAGTGGTATATTGCACAAGATGAAATTATTTTATACTCCATTTATTTATATACTTAGGAAATAAAACCAAGTGAAGAAGTAGAACACATGCCTGAAAATCAGCCATTACCTGTAATACACAAAGTTACAATCACTTCTTCAAAATAGCAAATGAAGAACACGCCATGTAAATATGATGTTGAACTGATAGAAGATGAAGCTGAAACAGGTAGGTGGGAGGGATGGGGGTTGGGGTTTGGGGCAGGAAGGAGGCAGTATCCTCTGAGAGTCAGCTGTTTCCTGGAGCAAGGTGACAGTGTCATACACAGGGGAGAGGAATCAAAATACATAAAATATACTTCCTGGCATCAAGACCCAATAAACTTTGTTTTGAAAGATAAATCACCATTCACTCAAAAGGATTTTTACTCAAATATTTAATTTTTTACATATGAGAACATAGCTTAGGAACACAAATTCTAAATATCTTCATATCTAAAACCCCCTCCATGTGTACAGATACATGTAAAACTGCTTAATATTGACAAAGAACACGTATTTGTATTTTTAAAAGCTTTTATTTATTTGAGAGAGAGAGAGAGCATAAGAGAGCACAAGCAGGGGGAGTGGCTGGCAGAGGGAGAGGGAGAAACAGACTCCCCACTGAGCAGGAAGCCTGATATGGGGCTCAATATGGGGCTCGATCCCTGGACTCCGGGATCATGACCAGAGCTGAAGGCAGACACTTAACCCACTGAGCCACCAGGCGCCCCACCTGTTTCTTATTTATGACAAAGCAGATCTTGAGAAGAAAGAAATTGTCTGTAGCATGCTAGAACTAAGTCACGGAGTTACACGGAGTTGCTGTTCTCCACGATACTTAGTACACACAGAAAGCTTTCGTTTTCAGAAGGAGAAGGAGAGGGAAGAAATTCTCAGAACCTTTGCCACCCAAAAATTGCCTGGTCCCTCTCATTTTCTCAAGTGCTCCCCATCAGCACGTCCGTTTGCTTCTGTCTTGTTTTTCTCTTCTCACTCACTATCTTCTCATGACTTCCAGCTATATTGGACTGAGAAAAAGTCCTCTGCTCCGTCACCAGCGAGCTTACTTCTGACTCCGTGGCATCCAAATACAGCATGTTTCCTTCCACGAGGGGTGAAAGAAGAAGGTGAGAGGATGCGGGGACAGGCCTTCGCCTCGGCTCTGCTTGGCACCCGCACTGCGTCGTGGGACCAAACACGGAAGGTGCTCTGCGTTCGCAACACATCAGAGCAACGCGCTCTATCCGTCAGGGTTCTCCTGAGAAGGAGAACTAACAGGGTATATATTTAGAAATAGAGATTTATTTTAAGGAATTGGCTCATGCATTTGTGGGGCCAGCATGTCCAAAATGTGTGGGAGGACAGCAGCTTGATAATTCAGGCAGGTTTCCTCTGATACAGTCTGGAGGAAGAATTCTGTCTTCCTTAAGAAACCTCAGTTTTGGGATGCCTGGGCGGCTCAGTGGGTTAAGCCTCTGCCTTGGGCTCAGGTCATGATCTCAGGGTCCTGGGATTGAGCCCCACTTCAGGCTCTCTGCTCAGCAGGGAGCCTGCTTCCTCCTCTCTGTCTCTCTCTCTGCCTGCTGCTCTACTTGTGATCTCTCTATCAGATAAATAAATAAAATCTTAAAAAAAAAAGAAAAGAAACCTCAGTCTTGGGGCACCTGGGTGACTCAGCTGGTTGAGCGTCTGCCTTCAGCTCAGGTCATGATACAGGATCCTGGAATTGAGCCCCTCATCGGGCTCCCTGCTCAGTGGGGAGCCTGCTTCTCCTTCTCCCTCTACCCCTCCCCTTCCTGCTCTTGCCCTCACTCACATGCTCTCTTTCCGATAAATAAAATCTTCCAAAAAAAAAGGAGAAGAAGAAGAAGAAGAAGAAAGAACCTGTCTTTGTTCTTGTTCTTAAGTTTTTCCACGGACTGGATAAGGCAGACCACAATGGGAGTAATCTGCTAAACTTAAAGTTAATTGAGTGTAAAGGTTAAATCTAAAACAATGCCTTCAAATCAGTAGCTACACTAGCATTCAACCAAACAAACATTTGGCACCACTGCCTGGCTGAATTGACAGATAAAATTAACGAGCACACGTGCAAACTTCAATTCCTGGGTTTGATGCCTATTTCCCAATTCAATTAAATTTGGGAGCAGGACTGTCACTCTCTATTTCTTTATTTGAGTCTTAGAGTAAAAAAGATCAGAAGCATGAATAATATGATAGTTATAATTGTTTTAACCCCATAGTTCCAAAGAATCCTCTTGGAAGCCTACCAAATCCTTCCTCTATTAATGAAATTCTTACAAGTCTAAATAGCCAACAACAAATGACTACTGCCCACTGTATACCCAAAGCCAGAGACAAGATATCCCTACTAGAACAAAGGTTGGCAAACTTTCTCTATATATGCTCAGACATTGATCATCTGTCCTCTTGGATCACACGGTCTCTGCCACAACTAGTTGATTCTGCAACTCCAACACAAAAGCAGCAGTAAACCAATGAGCAGAGCCGTGTTCCAATAACACTTCATTTACAGATCCTGAAATTGAAATTCACATAATTTTCATGTGCACCAAAATATTATTCTTCCTATGATTTTTTTAATCATTTTAAACTGTAAAGCCCTTCTTTGTTGGCAGGCTATCCAATAACAAACAGTGGAATGGATATGACCCATGAGCCATAGTTTGCTGACCCGCTCTAGGAGTCAGGGTAGCAGAGACTAAAATGTTAAAATGGAATGAGTAATTGCCTTACCGGATATTTTTACAAGATGGGTCAGAGGATGGAACAATAATCCAAAAAAACCAGATAAATAGAATAGGTCAGAGACTGCAAAGAAATAGTAAAGGAGCAGGTAATGGGTTGAAAAAAATGACTATACTGTAAATATTACATTATACAACAAAAGAATAGGATATAAATACTCTATTATTTATAACAAACATATAATAATATTTTAAATCATTTTATAAATATTATTTTATATGGCAAAATAATTTATATGACTAAATTTAAAAATCTTATAAAGAGGAGCTTATCCTGGCTTATCAGGTAGACCTTAAATGTCATCACAAGTATCCTTATAAGAGAGGCAGAAGGAGACACACAGAGAGGAGACGGCCACGTAATGACAGAGGCAGAGGGTGGCGTGGCTCGAAGTCAAGGAATGCCCTCAGTCACCTGAAGATAGAAGAGGCAAGGAACAGATTCTCCCCCGGGGCTCTCAGAGAAAGTGCAACCCTGATGATACCTTCGTTTTGGACTTCTGGTCTCCTAAACTGTGGGAATAAATTTCTATTGTTTTTAAGCTGCCATGCTTGTGGTAATTCATCCAAGAAACCCTAGGAAACTAACACAAAACAATTCACACAGTGGGCACTGGACAAGTCAGGAATCTCCATTACAGAAAGCTGCCTGCTATTTTACCACTAATGGACTCCTACCATGCGGCTGGAGTGAAGTATTCAGGTATTCTTGTCAGCACCCTCCTAGAAGACCAAATACTTTATTTACAGCAGCAGCATCTCAACAAAATGTGAAAAATGTCTTCTGCTCTCTCAGTTACCAACTTACAAGGTCATTAATAATAATGATCGTGGAAAAAATTTCCATTTTGAAAAACAACATCTACAACTAAAAGAGAGGAATACTCTTCCAGGTCTCAGACTAGGCATTATGCTATTATTGAGAACATTATCTAGAACATTCACAAATATCTCTGCTCAGATTTTTCTTTTCTAAGTAGGGGAAGAAAGGGGCTACTCCCATCAGTAGACCTCTCTGTCAAAAGTATTTTTCACCAAATTCACTCTGCTTTGCCTCTCAAAATAGGCATCAGTCGATCCCTATTGCTAATACAAAGTGCTCCTTCTTAAAAAACACTGAAGAGAGTTTATCAGTTTCCTCTTGTCACTTTAACAAATCATCACCAGTTTCATGGCTTAAAAGAACAGATTTATTCTATTGCAATTTTGGAGGTCAGAAGTCCAACATGGGTTGTTAAATCACATGTCAATAAGGCTGCATTCCTTCTGGAAGCTCTGGGGGCAAATCCCTTTCCTTGCCTTTTCCTCCTTCTAGAAGACACTTGCATTCCATTGCCTGTAACCACGTCCACCATCTTCAAAGCTGGCCTCATAGCATATTCAAATCTCTTAGTCTACAATCTGTTTCCCCAAGCACATCTCTTTCTTTGAGGATAGCTCTCCTGCATCCCTCTTATAAGGACCTTTGTGATTACATAGGGCTTTCCCAGATAATCCAGAATAATTGCCCCATCTCAAAATGCTTTACTTAATCACACTGCAAAGTCCCTATTGCTGTGTACCTTTGGGGGCAGAGGGATATTATTGAGCCTACTTTAGAAGGTTCTGAGATCATTGGCAACTGAGCTACCATAGAATCTTTCCTACTCCAAATACTTTAAAATATTGTAAAAGATTGTAATATTTTATTTAAATATATACCTGAGCACCAAGAAACAATGGGAAAGTCCTACAGGCCAGAAAGGAAGGGGAACTGCAAAGTCAAAAATACAAGCATACAGCTGGTGGGGGTGGGGCAGGAGTTCTGGATGGGAAGGGTAGGAAGGAGTTCCTAGATCAGAACAGTCCCTAAAGAGGAAGGACTTGGGTTTCAAACCAGGCAGGACTGGGATGGAGAGCTAAGACCACTTACGAGCATTTCTAGAAAGCTGTATTTTCAGTGTAAGGAGTTAATAGAAAAACTACACCACCATACCCAGGGTGATAGCAAAGATATTTGAGTCCCTTCAAAAAGTTTTTTGCCAGAAAGAGAAGCTCTAAGCCTAGAGTCTGGAGTCTAAATGTCACTACCCAGGCATGCAGGAAGCTGATTCTGATCAATCAGCCAAGCAATTCAGATAAAAGCTGATCACAGGCAGTGATGGGCTCCAGGGAAGGAAAACTCTCAGAAGGAAATCCAGAATGATTCAGGAGGGACATTTGCAAATCAGAGCCCTCACACCAGTCCCAAAGACAAAAGGAAAACTTTTCTGTCAATCAAAAATCACAAAACAATAAGAAAAAAAAAAAAACAAAACTACACTAGAGACAGAAGACAGACACAGCAAAAGAAGAATTAGAGCCCCCAAGAAGTCGAGGTAATAGAACTAACCAAAATTATGAACTAACTAAAATTATGATGTTTAAACTGACTAAAAAGATAAAAGGATAAAAACAATATGGACAAAAAAAAATATTTAAAAAGAGAGACTTGAAAAAGAGGCAATAGAACAAAGCTAAAGAAAGTAGAAAGAAGAAAAACATATTAGAGGAAGGATAAATAAAGCCTCCTTAAAAAAGAAAAGAATGATAGGCCTTCAGAAAAATTATTTTTTAAGAAAAAGAATAAGGCTAAATTCCCCCAAAATGTCTTTAGCTGATTAAGAATAGCTATCAAAAACTCAAAACAAAAATCATACTCAATGATAAAAGCTGAGAAACATTTCCTTCAAAATTTAGGGTTAAGACCAGGGTGTTATCACCCCTTCTATTCAGCATTATAGTGGAGATCTTAGACAACTGAGTAAGAGTGAAGCTGCAGAGGAAACACAGGGTCATTATTCATATTAATAGCAGTAGCCACATGAGAAATAAAACAAGAGACTGCAAATATTAAAACTGGTAAGATAGAGAAAAGTTACTATGACTAAAAACAATACACAAACATCAACAGCATCCTGATGCACACCCCCCAAAATTTGTTATGCATTTTTTTAGGATGTGATTTGTAATGGGCCCCACAAATAACAGGTATATATAAGTAAATCTAAGAAAGGTATTATAAGACCTTCAAGGAGAAAATTGTGAAATTAATTGAAGCACATAAAAAACTGCATTAAATGAAGAGATATAACATGCTCATGGGGGGGGGACACTTATTTATAATAAACCATCGATTTGCCTCCAATTTAGCCTACAAATTCAATCTGTTTCTTTTTTTTTTTAAAGATTTTATTTATTTATTTGACACAGAGAGATCAAAAGTAGATATAGAGGCAGGCAGAGAGAGAAAAGGGAGTAAGCAGGCTCCCTGCTGAGCAGAGAGCCAGATGAGGGACTGATACCAGGACCCTGAGATCATGACCTGAGCTGAAGGCAGAGGCTTAACCCGTTGAGCCACCCAGGTGCCCAAATTCAATCTATTTCTAATTAAAGTCTCAATAAGTTTTTTTTAGAAGGAACTTGATACAACGATCCCTTAATTTCCATGGAAGAATAAATGTCACTTGTCGCCAAAGGACTAGGAACATCTTTTAAGATTAGAGAAAAGGGGCACCTGGGTGGCTCAGTGGGTTAAGCCGCTGCCTTCAGCTCAGGTCATGATCTCAGGGTCCTGGGATGGAGTCCCGCATCGGGCTCTCTGCTCAGCAGGGAGCCTGCTTCTCTCTCTCTCTCTCTCTCTGTCTGCCTCTCTGTCTACTGTGATCTCTCTCTGTCAAATAAATAAATAAAATCTTTGAAAAAAGAAAAAAAGATTAAAGAGAAAAGCTGTATCTGCTCTCAGCCCAGAGGCACCTTTGCCAGCACCATGCTTAAGAAATGCTCTTAGTAGCATATCAGCCTTTGTCAATGCCTTCAACTAACCATTCCAGACTCTCTATTTGTTGTTGTTTTCACAAAGCTCTGCAAAGCCTGGGTCTGACTCTACATCTTTTGGACAGGTTTTATTTATTTTTTTAATCAATAAAATTAAACAAACAAATAAAACTAAAAAACTAAGTTAAAAATTCAAACAAATATCACAACTTGTTGTAATGGTTCGATAATTAAAACCAAGTAGTTGACACAGATTTAAATAAACCAACAGTGTAGGCTTGGAGGGAGATGGAATTCCAAATCAGTAGGGAGAGAGGAGGCTTTCAATAATAGCACTGTGACAATTACCTGCACATTCTGAGAAAGAATAGGAGTAGTCCCTACATCATACCGTAGATTTAAATCCTAAATATTAAATAAAACCAAGCTTTTAGGAAAAAAAATAAAGAAAAATGTTTTGACTTTGTAGTTAAAGAAAAATTTCTTAAACAACCCCCCCATCATGTAGTGTCTACTATGTGCAAGGAAGGATTCTGAATGCTTTACATTCACTAACTAATTTCATCTTCACAATAACCCTCAGAGGTAGGTAGTACTACTGCCTCCATTTTCCAGACGGGGAAAGTCAGACACAAAGATGTAAAGTAACTTGCCCAAGATTACACATCAAGGAAGGGATAGAACTGGGATATGAACCCAGGCTGTATGGCTGCAGATTCTGTGTTCTTACCTATCACACTATATAGCACATTAAAATTTTAAGATTCTACACAACAAAAATCATCGGACAGGGGCACCTGGGTGGCTCAGTGTGTTAAGGCCTCTGCCTTCAGCTCAGGTCATGATCCCAGGGTCCTGGGATCGAGCCCCGCATCAGGCTCTCTGCTCAGCGGGGAGCCTGCTTCCTCCTCTCTCTCTGCCTACTTGTGATCTCTCTCTCTCTCTCTCTCTGTTAAATAAATAAATAAATAAATAAATAAATAAAATCTTAAAAAAATCATCAGAAAATGTAGGATAAGCTCACAACTAGAAGATATTTTGAGCTCATATATATCAAAGAATACCTAAAAATCAATTTAAAAGAACAAAAAGCACACAGTAAAGCAGACAAAGGTAATAAGAGACAATCTGCCAAAGAAGAATCCAAAAGGCAATCAATACCTGAAAGATGTTAAATCTCACTATATTATCAAGAAAACAAAAATCACAGCAATGGAAAATCATCTCACATGCACCAGATTGGGCAAAGTTAAGCCTGATGACACCAAGGATGTGGAGAATCTAGAATTTATTCAAGTCAAAGTGTAAATTTTTGCAGCCACTTCATAGAACAATCTGGAAGCACCTAAGAAAACTAAAAATACATATCCCTTATTAACCAGCAATTCTGCTTCTAGATTAATACCCAAAAGAAATACCCATGTCCCCAACTAGACATCATACATCAGGATTTTGCTGCAGCCTTGTCATAGTAAAAAACTGAAAACCACCTCAGAAACCATGACTATGGCACTCATAAACTATGATGTGATCACATAGTAGAATACAAAAGATTTTGATCTATTTCTATTAAATCAATAAATTTCAAATAAATTACATAAATATATAAGACATACCACTTAATAAATGTTCAAGCACACAAAAGTTACCTTATTTATGCTTTTTTTTTTTTTAAGTGGGGGGAAAGAAAGAGAAAGAGAAAATCTCAAGCAGGCTCCACGCCCAGCACTGAACATGACACAGGGCTTCATCTCACAAATCTGAGCTGAAAGCAAGAGTCAGACGCTTAACTGACTCAGCCACCCAGGTGCCCCACAAAAAGTCACCTGATAGTCTTTTTGGTTGACTAATAGCTCAAACTGTCATAAGTACATAAATGTGCATGGAAATGACAGATGTTGATTTTAGAACAGTGACGACTTTTGAGAGGGGGAAAAATGGGAAAGGAGATGGAGGCGGCCTTTAGCTGTGTAACACTTAACTTCCTAAAAAACAGGGAGAGGTGGCAAAACGCTGGCATCTGTGGAATCAGCCTGTTGGGTTCCCAAGAGTCTACCATTATATCTTCTCTGCACATGAAATGTTTCCCAATTAAAACCAGCCTTGAAAATGTAACAGCTTCTTTCTTACCATGGCACCAATTTTAAATTCTCCCATTTTGCTTTCCTCTGTCAGTTGGTCCAACTTCCCTCATCCAGCCTTTGTTTCCACTGTTCCCCAAACACAGGCACATAAATCAAGATATTCTCAATCATCTCTCAAATATTTCATATTAATTTTCACCTGTGCATCTTCAAGGACGGTCCATATTCTCTCCTATGATGGGCTCTCAGTTAGGAAAAAGGAAGGCTTTCAAATGACGATAGTATATACCTGAAGACAGTAGCCAATGATTTGTTGTTATTCACTTGTTTACAACAGAAAGCAAAGCTCGGGATTGGTCACACTTGCATGGTCGCATGTGTGAAAAACACACCACCCTGTTTCTCCTTCTTGTGCCTAACTCCGAGGCATAGGCATGTGTACACACACACACACAATACACATTCTCATCTGTAAGCTGGAACAGAACATTGAGTTAACTGTCCAATCCAAAACAAATTCTGCAGTTATAACTACAACAGTATGACTGTCCAAATATAAACTTATTTGGGCTAGTCAATTTTGTGATAAACCCCCAAAATATCTTTTAATAAAATAATTGAAAACAACATAAATGTTACGTTCTGTGTGGCTAATGTTTCTAACACATTGCAACACAGAGTCCGCAAGTATTCATAATTAATTTTTAAAATTAGAAATAGCACCCAAAGGTTTATGTTATGTCTTTAATTAAATTCAATTAATTAAATTTGCCTATCAGAGTTTCTTTAACTTTTACTGTAAAGAAGCCCTTTAAAGATAGTAATGAAACTATTTATTTCTGACTAGTGGTAATTATATGTTTTGGTTGGTTTGTAATTTTGAAGAGAATGGGGCTATATGAAGTCTTCCAAACTAGTGATCTAAAAACTATTGATTCTGATAAAATTAATTCTAACTGTATAATTAAAAAGCCTAAGTTTGTCCCCAGAACTTAGTAGACAAAGGAACTGCAAGAATCCTTTGTTCGATAATAACAACAGTTTCCTATGAGACCAATTGTAATAGAAAGTAAATTTAGACCTATGACAAATAGTTTCCTTCCTTTGGGAGGCAGAATACTGATAAAAACAGATTATGGATCTGTTAACTCGTGGATAACAATGTTTTTATGAGCAGGAAGCACCAACCTTTCCTGTTTTCTCTTTAAAACAAAGAGAAGTGTATCGCATGAAAAGAGCTTCTAAAAAGAAAGATTAGAAGAGCTATAATGGAAAAGACACACAAAGCAGGATTAGAAAAGTATCTACAACTGGCATTACTTCCCCAGCCAAGCCCTGAAAGGAGGAGGTGGGAGCCGACACAACAGTTCACAGGGGGTGGACTGTGAGGAAGCTGCTAGTGGAAGAGACCAGGCAATCCTAACCAGGGCTCACAAGACAGCTGAAATTCACAGAACACCAAAGCCCAAGGCTACCTGGCCAGTCATCTATTCCCTTCCATTTTATAGGTGATAAGAGTAACGAAATTCCATGCCCAGTGACATGGAGGCAGAACTGACACGGAGGCAAACTTTCTGCTTGGTGTGTGTGTTTTTTTTTTTTTCTCCCTGTGGAGCATATCATAGTGTGTAGCATTATATTTAAGTAATTTTTTAAAAGATTTTATTTATGTATTTGATAGACAGAGACCACAAGTAGGCAGAGAAACAGTCAGAGAGAGAGGAGGAAGCAGGCTCCCCGCCTCCCCGCCGATATTTAAGTAATTTTTAACACCGAGATATAATACTAACAACAATGTAATAATCCGTAAGATACAGTTCTTGCTTTGTAGCCAGATCCTTGTGGGTTTGCATAGCATCTCTTCAACTTACTCCCCAGGAGACTTGGTTGCATAGCCACGTGAAAACAGAGGAGTGAAGTCTTCTACTTATATGACTTTTCCATTTGTTAACTACCAAATTCATTTTGTGTTTTTTTATTTTCCCTTTATCCAACCCAGAAATGTTGGCACATACACTGACATTCACACAAAGTGCATAGTGCACTGTCCAGAGTAAGGGAGCATGAACAAAGTGTTTATCTTCAACATCACTCTAGCACATAAAATTGTTCAAAATAAGCATGCATATACTTGTACACTTGTGGATACATGCAACGCCATTACAGAACAAAGAAAAAATATGTTGTGCATAATGATCTTTATAATCTAGCTTGTGTGTTGAAATATTAAACCACTACACTAAACTTTTCAAATGATGAAGCTGCTAGAATATTGTAGAAGGAGGAATAGAAGAACAAAATTACTGCCCAGAAAAGGAATGACCTCTGTAATAGACATATTTTGCCTTTACAACCCCGCACATCCATCTCCTATATGCCTCTTAATCGTGGTGTTTCACAGTGATCCAGAGAAATGCCCTACACCATCTTCTGTCTGCAAACAGCCTGTCTAGACTTACCAAACTAAATTCCAGCCTGAACTCTACCACAGAGCAGGTCAGTGGTTGCTTGCAGGTTGGGAGCAGGGGTTGTGCAGCAGGAGGGGGGGATTACAAGGGAGGATAAGGAAACCGTGGGCACAAGGTCTTGAATGTTGCCATGGGGCTCAGGGCTTTATATATATACCAAAATGTATTACATTTCTACTGTAAATACATGCAGCTTATGGTATGTAAATAATACCTCAATAAAACTTTTAACAAAAGACACACCTTTCCAAGAAAAGGCAT
Source organism: Mellivora capensis (assembly GCA_004024625.1). Classification (NCBI taxonomy): domain Eukaryota; kingdom Metazoa; phylum Chordata; class Mammalia; order Carnivora; family Mustelidae; genus Mellivora; species Mellivora capensis. The sequence continues at coordinate 91,920 of PISX010003426.1, read as the reverse complement.
TTTACAGTATCATCCTTCTTCAGGAATGGAGCAAATCATAATGCCTAGAGTCGCCAATGCAGCTCAGTGAAAAGGAAGAAAGTTACATGCCAAGAAGGGTACAGAAGGAACATAATGATGACTGGGACATTGATAAGATCCTTGAACCATGCCCCTGCTCTAGACTACCTGCTTCTGGACATTCATCTACGTGAAAATAATAAAGCTTACTATTTTAAGCAGCAGTAGCTGGGTTTGTAATACCGAGGGCTGGACTCTATTCCCGATATGGCGGTCTTCAGTCTTTTTCTGAAGCCAGTAAGATCTGGTCCTTCCCAGGCTGATGATCTGCTGTTTCTAATCTTGGAATAAAGTCCAAATCCCAGGCTAACAAATTCAAGGATGTGAAGAGCCTGGATGACTGCTGAAGGTAATTCATTAGCCACTATTCCCCACTTCCAGCCAGACTTCAAATTCTTTCAAAGAGCCTTCTATACTTTAAGTGCCATATAAGGGAGGCACATGTTTTTCTGATATTCCTAGCTCCTGGCAAAGTGCCTGGTACAGAATAGGGACACTGCTGAATCAAAGAGCTCATGAAATTGCTCACTATGCTTTAAGGACAGGTAAATGCTTCTTCCCTAACCACTGTAATATTTAGGGGAAAGAAACTCAGCCTAATGATGTCCCAGATTATTCTTTCTCTATATAACCTATAAAAATAATTTTCATTCTTTCATCAGATATCTGCCACATTTCAAAACAAGAGGCAAAGAGCAACTTGAACTATTCTTAAAATATTTCTCATTACTTCTACATGGGTTTTTTTTAGCCTCTGAATTCTACCAGGGTAAGTGAATTGCTCTGAGGATGAAAGAGGAATATAGAACATTGGACAAAACTGGATTTGATTTTGTATTAAGTTCAAAAATGTTTTGTCAGCACTAAAGAGGGAACTGATGATAATAGTGGAGGATAAGAAATCTAAAACAGGAGTAAGATTCAGAGGGACTATACCACCAAAATGTAGCCCAGCATCCATAGACACATGAGGAAAGCAAAGACCGCAGACAGCTCTCCCTGTTCCTGCTTCAACATTCATCACAAGCAATTACATTTGATCACTGAACTCTCCCTCTGAACTTCTGCCTAATGTGGAAAACTGAAGAACTTAGCGATGATCAAGCATGTGTTTCTATGATGCCAAACATCTGGATAGAAACTTGAAAATTCTGGGGCACCTGGGTGGCTCAGTGGGTTAAAGCCTCTGCCTTCGGCTCGGGTCACGATCCCAGCATCCTGGGATCGAGCCCCACATCAGGCTCTCTGCCCTGCGGGGAGCCTGCTTCCTCCTCTCTCTCTCTGCCTGCCTCTCTGCCTACTTGTGATCTCTGTCAAATAAATAAATAAAATATTTTTTAAAAAAAAGAAACTTGAAAATTCTATAAATAATCTAGATTTTGCTAAATATCCACACTTTAGTGCTGAAGCCAGGACCTCCATACCTGGTCTCGTTTTCATTCTCCAAATGACACAAAGATGCCCCATGTGCCTTTGTCACATATTTTCCTTCCTTATGTTCTCCATGGTGCTAAGCAGATTTTCTATTCACATAACACATATACATGTTACATAATATCTGCTAAGACGAAGTTATATAAAGGATTCAAAAGTAAGGGATCCTGACTTATGTTCCAAGGGTAAGAGTTCGAGGTGGCACTCACAGCTGCCCACCAAGTGCCAACTTCCCCCCTACTCCTGCCCGCCGTGGGGCAGTTCTGGTAGACAAGAAGTGGGGTTACAGGCACAACAGCCCTGCACTGATTCTCTCATTCAATTACTAAATGTCAACCATATGCCAGGGCTGTGTTGGGCAATCAGGAGAGGAAAAGTGATGAGGACTCTGTCCATACTGTTGAGGGGCACAGAGTTTGTCCTATGAAAAGCAGGATAACTGCTCTTTCCAATGGCCTCATTGATCAATTCCAGAACCGAGTCTTAGTCCCCATCTTACTTAACAGCATTTGAGACAGATGTTCAATGTTGCCTCCTTAAAATAACTTGCCTTTGGCTTCTAGGACACCAACCTCTACCTCTTACCTTCTTGGGCTCCTTTCCTGGTTCCTACTTGTCTTCTGAGCTCTTATTTAAAAGGCCCCTTGGTTCAGACCACAGATGACTGCACTTCTCCATCTGTCCTCACTAACTTGTGGATCTTATCCAGCATCATCCCTAAAGCCCATTCTCTACGTTGGTGGCCACCAGGATTTTAACTTCTAGCTACTCCTCTCCCCTGAACTCCATCATTGTCAGCCTCCCTACTGGGTGACATCTCTGTTTGGGAATCTGATTGGAATCACATCTAATATTGAACCCCTTATCTTCCTCCCAAAGCCTCCTCCACCCACAGTCTCCCCATTCTTATTAATAGAGGATCCATACTGCCAGTTGCTTAGGCCATAAATCATGAGTAACCCATGGCTCCTCTCTTTTTCTCACATCCTGTTCCAATCCACCAGAAAGTTATGTTGGCTCCGCTTTCAAAATACACTCCAAACTGGACTATCTCCCTTATACTGACATCACACTGGTCCAAGCCCTCCACATCTCTTCCCTAAATTACTGCAGTAGCCTTCCATACAATCTTACTACTTCCACTGCGGTGATCTATAATCCATTCTCAATTCAGTGGCCAGACATTTTAAAGGAAAAATCAGGCCCAAAGCTACCAATGGCTACCCGTTTCACACTCTATAAAAGCCCTTATCCTTCCAAGGGACTCAAGGCTTTCATACCTGCATCTCACACCTTCTCTGACTCACATCCTACACCTCTCCATGCCCTGCTCACTCTGTCCCAGTCACAATGGACTCATCTCTGTCCCTTGCATAAACCAGGCATACTCCTCTTCCTCTATCTTTTCAAAGTTCCACCTATCTGAAACGCTGTTCCCAGATATGTGTCTTTCATCGCCTTCAAATCTTTGTCCCAGTGTTTGTCTTCCCAAATAGGCTGATCCTGGCCATATATTAAATATGGATTTATCCTCCCCTACCCACCCACGCCTCACCATGCTTCATTCTTCTTGCTCCATTTCTCTCCTCAGCACTTTCTTACCTTTTCATATGATGTATAATTCATTTACTTGCTTGCTCACCATCTACTTCATCCCGTAAACTTAAGACCCATGAAAGCAGCACATTTTGGTTTGTTTTGCTTATTGCTCTTAATGCTCAGTTAATCTTTATTTTTGGAATGAATAAAATAAAACATTATTTGGGATCATCTTATATTTATATAAGACTAAAAATATAATGTATTAGACTAATAATGTAAAAAATCCTAGCCAACTATGATTTAGAGTACAATTTTATAGGAAGTGGATTTGTTCTTGGGAAACATTACAGGAAAACCCGGGAAGTGTATGAAAGGTTAGCCAACAAAAGAGGATAAAAGAGTGTTTTAAGAAACATATTAGATCTGGGGCACGTGGATGGCTCAGTGGGTTAAAGCCTCTGCCTTCCGCTCAGGTCATGATCCCAGGGTTCTGGGATCAAGCCCCGAATCGTGCTCTCTGCATAGCGGGGAGCCTGCTTCCTCCTCTCTCTTTGTGCCTGCCTCTCTGCCTACTTGTGATCTCTGTCTGTCAAATAAATAAATAAAATCTTAAAAAAAAAAAAAAGAAACATATTAGATCCTAACAGGGATATATAAAAGTAATGTCTACTTGTTATTATTTTTTAACCCAACGTTAACTTCAATGTTTTAAAATATTTGCCTGCCTTCTAGATTTCACTTTGAATAAATTATTATTATTTTTTTAAGATTTTACTTATTTATTTAGAGAGACAGTGAGCATGAGGGCAGGGGGAGAAGAAGAGGGAGAGGAGAGAGAATCTCAAGCAGACTCTGTACTGAACACAGAGCCCAACAAAGGGCCTGACTTCAATGACCCTGAGATCACAGCCTGAACCAAAACCAAAGGTCAGATGCTCAACTGACTGAGCCACCCAGGCACCCCTAATATTTAATCATTTCTTATGATTAAATATTATAATCATTTTTATCATTTTTATGAAGTTTTCATTAGGTATGTTTTGCTGGTGGTGAAAAGGGAACAACCGTTTCTATAAAATCAATTCGAGGAGTATTTAGAGTGTATAGCTTTTACTATACACTCTACAGTTGTTTTGTTTTTCTTTTTAAAGAAAATGCTACACACTGAAGCATCTAGCAAAGAGAAAGCTATGATCTTTGCCAACAACGACAAAAAAAAAAAAGAAATGGTTAATGATCTAGCTGGGGTAAAAAGCAAACACAAAGCTGGGGTAAAAAGCAAACACAAAGCTATCTACGATATGGAAAGTTGGGATGGTCAATGGCAAAGACAAAGTAAAACAAAATCTTACAATACTGACTCTCAGCCCTCACTGTAATTTAGAATTAGGTAGGAAAAAAATAATCACATGCCTTCACTTTCTCCCCGAATCTGAATGAATTAATCTGGAGTGGCACTCAAGTAGTAAGATTCCCAAGTAAAAATGTGAGGAAACAATGCCTTCTGACTAAGGAAATAAGAGGCTTTATTTGAGTAACTTTACAAAGACAGAGCAAGGTATTCTAGGCTGAGGGCAGAGGATCAGCAAAAACAGAAAGGCAACAAAGGGCATTTTGTGTGGGGAATTCTCGGTGGTGAAAAGATGTCAAGAGCTGCAGATGGGAGGGGCAGATGGTGAAAGGACACGTAAGGAATTTGGGTTGATTTTCTAAGAATTTTCACCTATTACCACAGATGGGTTTGGATCACTTGTTTTACAGTGGTAAAATAATCTGGAGCATAAATTCAAATGAAATGGGACATGAACAAAGAGGATCTAAACCTAACCTGCGGTCACCAGTTTTGTGTGTGTGTGTGTGTGTGTGTGTGTGTGTGTGAGAGAGAGAGAGAGAGAGAGAAGTGATAATGACCCATTTTTAAACCCGTTAAAATTGTATGCAAATCAAGCCACCAAAATATTCAAATCTCACTTTTCAAATATAGGCTGAAATACAATTTTCCCAGAATGAATTGTTTCTTTCTTTGTAATGCCTCTTACATTGTTAAACTTTAAGAAAGTCAATAACCTCACTCTAAGGAGAGAAATGGCATAAATAGCACATTTTTGTTACCATTTTTAAATCAAAAGGCTGGAAATTTTGCAAACATACTTGGCAAAAAGGCAGACTATAAATATCAGCACAACAACATCACATGAAAATCTCAGGTTCTATAAACAGGGAATCATTTTTAAATAAAAAATGCAAGAAGATAACCAGGAACCACTTAAATATTTTAAATTCATTCAGTAGTTCAAGCAAGAACATGGAGAGAAATAACACAAACCTAACCACACATGAAAATATTAAACAAAAAAAATTTGAAAAACAATGATCAGAATTTTGAAAAATGACAGTGTAATCATTTGAAAGAAACAGCAATGAATAGATTTTTCTTTGGCTGTAATACTAGTGTTTCTCATTTATTTTGGAGTTAAGACCGAACAAAATTATAGTTTTCCAGCACTCTAATAACCAGAATGAGACTCAAAAAAAATGTATAGGTAAATCATTCCATATTTTACTTACTATGCCGCAGTCACTTTTTTCTTACAACTAAAAGATTAATATTATGACTTTGCTGCCTCCATAGAGCCTGCTTGATTCAACACCAGCTCTCATTAAGTGCTAGAATCCCAACAGCTCAAAAATCTTCATTATCACAAGCAGGTTTGTAATTCAGAAATTTAAAATAAACTTTTTCCTCTTGAAGCTGTAACAACTTAATTTTTTCTTTCTGTGGCACATCCAAAGCATTTATCCACATTTTCCCATTTTATCCTAAAAACTCATGAGGGAAGAATGAAAAATATCATCACCAGTTTATAAATGGAAAAACTGAAGCTTGAATAAAGCTGTTTGACCAAGGTGAAATTCCAAGCAAGTTGTAGAGTTGATATTCAAACTTAAGTTTTCTTCCTGAACCCAATTCTTTCTCTTCCTATAGACTGCAGAGATTTTTTTTTTACCTTTGTGTATAGTATGTTTTATCTACTTTTTATCAGTTTCAGAGATATTAAAATGTAAATTGTTGTAAACCAGGGTCTGAGAATGGATATAAATCAGTATAATTTTTGATGCTGTATGGGAATTTTTCCCAAAGCAAGCAAAGTTATAGGGGAAGAAATTGAAAAAAAAAAAAATCAAGAAAACAAACTTGGAAAGAATTTAGAAGAATGAATATGGAAAAAGAAACCTCTGAAATGACCCTTCTCATTTTTTTTAAAAGAATTTATTTATTTATTTGACAGAGATCACAAGTAAGGTGAAAGGCAGGCAGAGAGAGAGAGGAGGAAGCAGGCTCCCTGGTGAGCAGAGAGCCCAATGCGGGACTCAATCCCAGGACCCTGAGATCATGACCTGAGCCGAAGGCAGAGGCTTAACCCACTGAGCCACCCAGGCGCCTGACCCTTCTCATTTTAAGATCAGGTACTTATGTTCTTTACATTCTCAATTAAAACTATTCATATATATATGAATACATATTATATATATAATATTTAATACATATATTAAAAATCAGCAGTGCAACTCCTAAAAGTCTCTTATTCTCTGCTAAGGAAGCACAAGGACATAAATTATAAATCTTCTGAATGTTCACATATTTTAGAATAACACTTATTTCATATTCTTAAAATTCCCCACAAATCAAAAGTACAATTTTAAAAAGTTGTTTGTCACTCTTTGTCAAAGCATTTTCAATCAGAAGCATTCTAAAACAAACTACTAAACATAAAATAGGCCATTCCCCAAAGTACTTTTCATTTGCATTTATGTCGTAAGCAGTATGAAAAATATTCATGCTATTTCTACATTTTCTCCAATTTCTTTATAACTTCTTCACTCCCCCAACTTCTCTAACCCACGAAGATGTCCCCTCATCCTAAATTTTAAGGTACCTAGAGTCAGTCATTCCCTTCCATCACACTTAATTTTCCCGTTCCATGAATCCTAACTAGATCCTGTTTTCACACAGTGGGGAGGTTTTGTCTTTGTATGTGTTTATCACTTCCCACAGTTCTCAGCAGAGTATACATGGTAGGCAAATGTTTATTGACTAAATAAAGCTCCTGAGGTCATACAAAGAAAAGAGTAATTAAAAAAAAAGGCGGGGGGGTGGGGGGAGGCTTCACAAAGCCATATTGATTTTAAGGCCTAGTTTGTTTCACTGGTGTCTTCCCAAGCTGAGAACAGTGCCTGTTATAAACAAATAAATATTTATTGAGTAAACATTCAGTTTCTTGATATACTGAAGTTCTGAAGCCAGTTTTCTTCTTTCTTCTAACACCATGAAGGTGCAAGGAAAAGAATTCTGCTTCTCTTTTTTGTACCGTATCTATAAACAGTTTATGTTCACTACACAAACTTATACAGTACTAGGGATCCTGTGGATTAAAATGACCAAACCCAGGGAACCTGGGTGGCTCAGTCGTTAAGCATCATGGCATCATCTCAGGTCATGATCCCAGGGTCCTGGGACCAAGCCCCACATTGGGCTTCCTGCTGGGTAGTAAGCCTGCTTCTCCCTCTCCCACTCCCTCTGCTTGTGCTCCCTCTCTTGCTGTGTTTCTCTCTGTCAAATAAATAAAATATTTAAAATTAAATTAAATTAAATTACCGGGGTGCCTGGGTGGCTCAGTGGGTTAAGCTTCTGCCTTCAGCTCAGGTCATAATCTCAGGGTCCTGGGATCAAGGCCCACATCGGGCTCTCCATTAGGCAGGAAGCCTAAGACCTGCCTCTCTACCTACTTATGATCTCACTCTCTCTGTCAAATAAATAAATAAAATCTTTAAAAATAAATGAATAAATAAAATAAAATTACCAAACCATAAATAACAAGAATCAACTGCACCTTTGGCTAGTGATCAGAAGACCATGACAAGTTTAAGGGATGTTCCTTCAAGCTATTTGAGTGACATGCTTTCTGGTCCAATCATGAATTTGCTCTCATCTGAGGCTCATCTGCAGGCCACCTGAGCACATGGGTAGTCTGGCTCACAGAGTCCTAAGTTCCTCAAGAAAATGCTTCAACACAAAAGAAGGCCGTGGCCTTTACACCTGCCACTCCCATATGCAATCCTGGCTTTACCAACACTTTTAGAAATGACCTCAGACTCAATCCTTCAACTCTGTGCAATTTTAGAGGTAGCTATCCTGGTGAGATTGGAACCTATGAAAGGCCTACCTATTTGTACCTTAGAAGTATCTCCCAAGTCTCCAACTTCAGCCCTGCCCCCAACTACTTCACAATTCTCATCTTCAATTATGGAGGGAGAGACGAGGGAAGATACAGAATCTCAGTAAGAGTAGTGGCTCATTTTCGCCATCTGTTTAAGACCTGGTCCAACTTTTTTACCTTTCATTCACCTCCAATCTAAACTGCTCTCCTTATTTAAGCTTGCTTACAATATATAAAAAGTAGACATTAATTCATCTTTTTTTTTTTTAAGATTTTATTTACCTATTTGACAGAGATCACAAGTAGGCAGAGAGGCAGCCAGAGAGAGAGAGAGAGGAGGAAGCAGGCTCCCAACTAAGCAGAGAGCCCGATGCGGGGCTCGATCCAAAGACCCTGGGATCATGACCTGAGCCGAAGGCAGAGGCCTTAACCCACCAAGCCACCCAGGCACCCCAAAATTAATTCATCTTAAGAAATATCCTTTTAATCTAAAAAGTCTAGGATTTAAAAGGATGCTAATCATTTTACAGCCTTATGAATTTCTAATTAGGTTTACTGCAATAGCTATTCAAATCAATAGAATATACTTTGAAGGTCAGTAAGTTGAATTAACTATATAAGTCTTAAAATGTTCCTTTAGAATCACCTTTCTCCTTGTTTTCCTAATACACAGTGAATACAACTAGAAGGGACATATCTTGAAAACAACTAGACTTAAAAATAACTTGCCTTTTAATATATACTGCACATTAATCTATATAAATCAACTGTGTTATGTATATGTATATATACTGCACCTTAATTTCTATAGACGTCTCAGTCAAGTAAGCATGCAAAGCAGATCTTCCATTGTAAGCACACATTATAAGGCTAAGTGTCTGGTGAGCAGATGACTAAATCATGCGGTGGGAGCAAAAGTCGGGGCACAAAATGGTGAATTTGAAGTTCTAAGCAGGCCATCCATACTAATAAAAGAAAATACCCGGAGAAGTGGTCAGCACTTACTTAATAAACAATCAATATGATCAACATGCTTCAGGTGAGACAAAGGTGGATTTTGCTCGGAAACTTGACACACTCTCCAATTACACGGAGATGAATCACCAGGTGTTTTACAATTCCCTCCCCCATGCCTACTATCAGTGACCATGCTGATTAGATTCCTACTAACTAGCCAGAAAAGCAGACTTTATTCCACTGTCTTGCCTTCAAAGCTTAACAAGCATGTTCATATACAAAAGAACAGTAATGGTAAAATGATCCAGCCTTGCACTTCTGTTGGTGACCACAAGGCAGCCTCTCCATTCCAAGGATGTAACCTAAGCTTGCACAGATGGCCTAGCTCTCTCCTAATGCAGGGGAGCTGGGTTTGTTTTCAGGGTGGGTGCTGCAAACCGCCAGGTGTATTTATAGAAGGGAGCAAGACTAGGATGGAGGGATGATGACAGAATAGGAAGTTTCTTCCACCTGGGAGAGAAGGCTGTGGAAAGATCTGGATCCCACAGTGTAGGTTCTAGTCCTGACTTGCCAACTATGTAAACTTAGTGGGAAACAAAACAAAACAAAACAAAAAAACCCTTTTTGGTCTGTTATCTTAAGTATAAAATGTAGACAATGCCCCTTGCCTCGGATGGCTGTCAGAACGAGGAACGAAATCCTGGGATGTAGTAGGCAATGGATAAGCGTCAACCTGCTCCCCCATTCTCCTGTTCGCCCAGAATTGCGCCTCAAAAATCATAGAGATAGACTGCGCCTTTAAACTAAAAGGCCCAAGCTTGTTAGCAAAGAAAGAAAGAAAGAAAATGACTTGGGTGGAGGCTTGCTTATTTACTGGAGGATCTCGCTTAAAATGGAGTTAGGATATTAATAAGATGGAAGACCACATGGAAAAAGCATCCAGTATGAGCAAACTGACAAGGGAAAAAAAAGAAGAAGAAAAAAAAAAAGAAAGAAAAGAAAAGAGAACCCTTTATGTAAGCACGAAACAAACTTCGCAAACCGCGGATATCCTGTAAACCTACTCGGTGACCTCAATTCAAATCACAAGACCACGCAGAGCTAACCAAAATGCTCACTACCCCTATGCCGCCTTGTCAGTTTCAGACAACACTATTTTCGCAAAACTGTCCTCAAACCTGCGGCGGCTCTCCCGCCTCCAAACCCGCCCCAGATGGGTCTGGAAGCCAGGAGGGAGTATCAGAAGGAACAGCGATGGGAAAGTGGGAAGGTCTGGTCAAATGACTGAAAAACAAGGCGGTGGGTGAGGGGGCGGGGTAGAGCAATGTGGCAGCGCCGTGGCCAGCGAGCCAGAGAGACGACGGCTTCACAATGAAGGAAAGGAAGAGGCTGCGACAAGCGCCGGCTCCTGGTCTCCGGCGGGCACTGATGGGGAGGCCAGGCACGCGCAGAGCGTGGGAAGACGGGAACCGAGTGCGGAATGAAGTCAGAGTCGCTGGTCGGGCAGGAAAACCCAGGAGGAACCGAGCAGGTGCAAAGCCCCCGGCAGGGGAGGACCGGGCTCAGGGTACTCACTGTGTAGAGCAGGTTCAGCGCGCACAAGCAGTTCTTGGAACACGCGAAGCCTCCGCAAACCATCTTGGAGCCTGTGGTTCCCGCAACCGCAGGTAAACGTGGCTCGGGCGGAGCCTCCGGGACAGCCTCTTTGTCCTTGCCTTCCGGGCCTGGCCGAGGCCGGAGTGGGGGGCCCTGAGCTGGGGCTGCAGTACACTGCGCGCCCGCCGCGGCTCGAACCCGCTCTGGAACCTGCGGCCGCCGCAGCTGGAGCCGGAGCCGGAGCCGGAGCCCGAGCCCCGCCCAGCCCCCCTCCCGCCTCGCCCCGCGCGCTGATTGGCCGCCGGCAGGGAACAAAGGTAGAAATATGCAAATAAATGCGCTCCGCCAGCCGGCAGCCGGGAGGGGCGGGGCGCCCCGGGGACGAGGGGGAGGGGGCGGAGGCCAAAGGGGACCTAGCTCCAGGCCAGAGCGTGTGACCGCTACCTCGCTGGCGTTTCCTGGGGAGCAGGTGAGGAGAAGAGGGCGGGGCCCGACGGAGATCCACGCTGGCAGGGAAGAATATGACAGCACCTCTCGGTTCTTGGCCCTGGTGGATGACGTGGCACCATTTTGAATGAGATTTGAAAATTAAGCACCTGGCCTTGTTTGAATGAATAAGTGGAGAAATAAATTAATGAATGTGAAAGATTTAAAAGGGACAACGAAGTGAGGGAAAATGAAAAGAAGAAAATAAGTGAAAGAATAAAAGGAGAGAATGAAATCTCTGCTACTCTTAGAAAATAGGTAAAGTACATGGCCTATAAATGTGATGACTCCTGTCAGGTCAAAATTTTTTCTACAAGGATTTGCAAAATACTAGTAACTATGAATATGTGCATGCAAGAGAAAATCAGGAGAGATCATTTTTGTCTTTCAATCTTGAATTTCAATAAGCTTTTCTTTTTTCACAAATAAGGATTGTGCAATTTTTTTTCTTTTTTTATTTTTATTTTTTATTTTTTTTAAAGATTTTATTTATTTATTTGAGAGAGAGGCAGTGAGAGAGAGCATGAGCGAGGAGAAGGTCAGGGGGAGAAGCAGACTCCCCGTGGAGCTGGGAGCCCGATGCGGGACTCGATACCGGAACTCCGGGATCATGACCTGAGCCGAAGGCAGTCGTCCAACCAACTGAGCCACCCAGGCGTCCCTGTGCAAATTTTTTTAAATGATACAGCCTTCACGTCGGTCTTTTCACTGGCACTATTGAGTGTCTACTCTGGAAATACATCATGTATTCTCAGATTCTTCACCTATAGATTGAGTTATTATGTTAAACACTTTTTGCACAGTGCCTGGCACAAAGTAAGTGCTCAATGCATGTCAGCTAGTATTTGTAGATCTAACAGTTTTTTAATACCTGCTGTGTTCCAGGCAGTAAACTAAGCCAATAAAGGCTTGGTTGTTTTCTAGTACCTTCTCCCAAAAAAGGTTCCTTTTATATAAAGAAATGTTCAGATACTTATGTGGAGCCTAAGGGTTCATGTTGAGTAAATTACATGATAGCAAATGCTAAATATATGTGAAATAGAACATTGCAGCTGATTAATATAGTGTTCATGTAGTCTTCTGCTCCCCCTTCTAAGCTCTCTTTACGTCTCCAAAGAAGAGGCTTCATTGATTCTTTAGCTTTTGTATTCCACATTAACCTTTTGTAGACACTCAGAAGTATTCCAAAAATTACTCTGGAGAATGACCTTCCAACTCAAACAATACAGTGCTGCCCAGCTTTCCTTTTTAAAAGCCAGAGACTTATTAAAGAGGTATTAGCAGGAAGATCTATTTTTCCTCTTCTCATTCCTGGATGCTGCCAACACTGCTACCACTTCATTGCTCCCCCAACCATGGCAACTCTTCTTTGACTTCTTCGTAATACCCTCTCCTATCTCCATGTGAGTTGAATCTTTAATTTATCTCAGAGAAATGCCACCAATATATTGGTCAGGGTCCAGTGGAAGGATAGAGCTCATTCAAATATCATAATTAAAAAGAGTTTAATAAAGAGGCTATTTTTTAAAGTGTGGACAAGTTTAAAGGAAGCCAATAAAGAATAGTGGAGCAGCTCAGATCTAGCAAGAATGCATAATTGTCACTTCCTTTAAGTCTGAACAGCAATTTAGGAAAGAGTTACAAAAGTTAAGCAAGAGTTGTAGCTGTAGAAGCATTGTCAGATAAGAGTTATGGGCTTTCGGGACGCCTGGGTGGCTCAGTTGGTTGAGCAGCTGCCTTCGGCTCAGGTCATGATCCCAGCGTCCTGGGATCGAGTCCCGCATCGGGCTCCTTGCTCGGCGGGGAGCCTGCTTCTCCCTCTGCCTCTGTCTGCCTGTGCCCGCTCTCTCTCTCTCTCTCTGAGAAATAAATAAATAATCTTAAAAAAAAAATTAAAAAAAAAAAAAGAGTTATGGGCTTTAATAGAGAAAACCAAGGAACTACTGCAAATTAGAAAAAAAAAATGAATACAATGGGTTTCTTTTTTAGGATTTATAAAAGACCATTTAATCCCATCCTAACAACAATGAGCCAGAAACACTACAAATTCAGTTTAAAAAAAAAAAAAAGCTATCAGAGAACTGAAGATCCAAAGACACCTAAAAGAACTAAAATCCAGGAGGAAATAAGACATTCTTAGGAAGAAGAGTTCACAGCTGCTTTTATCTCGTGTGGATTGGTTGCAGAAAGAACACTACATCAAATAAGAGACAAAGAATAACTAGCTGATCATTTAACCATCTTTTAATGTCCACATGTGAACTATGACAGTTCCAGGAGGCCCAGCCACAGAGTGAGTCTACAACTACTTGCCAGCTTTAACTCATGAACCTTCACTTAGTACAAGGGTTACACGTTTCAAAGTCTGTGGTCAGAGAAAAGTGCTCTTTCCCCAACTATCTCAAGGTTAACAGATCTCTCGCTCCAGCCCAAAAAAGTGATTAACAGCTGGGGTAGGGATGGAAAAGATGAGAAAGACCCCTACAGAACAATATGGGTCTTTAACTAATCCAAGGCATTGGCTGTTGAAGACTAAGGGAGCAGCAGAAAAGAAAAATCCCTCTATGGTACACTGTTAAAGCCCTTCAAACCTGAGCTAGAACAGTAGGATAAGGAGAGACCTCACAAGGACATGAATGAAAACCAAGAACACGACTGGAGAACAAAGACCACTCCCCAGCAAACAAAATGGTAATAGTTAGGTTGTAAAGCACAGAGACCTTCCAGGGGTCAGAAAGCTGGTGACTGGGTATAAGGTACAAAAGCTCTCTACACAGACCTCCTTTCTGTAGAAAAAAAGTCTTGATCATTCCCTCAGAAATATTTGAACACAATGCTGATTGAATCTAATTAAACCTCTAACAAATTCTGACCCCTCCCAACAATAGTTTAGACCGAGTTAACACCCAGTATAGCAACCTGATAGAATAAGGCATGTACCATTTTCTGGGAGTAAATATTACTTAATTTATTCTCAATAGTTCTTTTATACATACTCTCTGACACATAATAAAAAATTATGAAGGTTGTGGATGATTAAAAACTTGGGGCTTACGGTCAAAAGAAGAAATGGCGAATAGAACCAGACCCAAAGATGATCCTGATGTTAGAATTATCAGACAGGTCCCAAAACTCAATGTGACAAATATGTTAAAGAATTGAAAAACAAGTAGGAACATATGGGGAATTTTGAAAATCAAGATTGTTGGAAAAATTTTTAAATGAAATGAGAGATACACTCAGAAAAATTTTTAAATGTGATTTAAGCAAACTGGATAAAACAGAAGGAAAAAATCAGTTGGATGTAGGTAGGTCAATAGAAGTTGCTCAAACTAAAACACAAAGATAAAAAGAGTAAAAAAAAAAAAAAAATGCACCAGGGCCTCTGATATCTGTGGGACAAGATCGAGTAGTGTGTGTGCAGAAGACAAAAAAAATCAGAGAGAAGACATATATAAAGAGAATAATGGTTAGGAATCTTCCAAACTTAGAACTATCAACCGCAGATCCAAAAATGGTCATTTCCACCATCCCCTACTGAGCAGAGGAACATAAGCCTGCCCAGATTCAACATGAGGGGAACACAGACTCCGCCTATTATGGGAGGGTTGCAAGGTCACATTATAGAGGAGCACATATATGGGAAAAACTTCAGTGTATCTTTGGAAAATAAAATCTGCCACAAGTAATGTCCTTTTTCCATATTATGCCTCCAAACTGCCCCTTTGTTGACAAATTGCCCCCTCTTTTTAGAAAGAGAGAGTGAGAGAGTGCAAGAGCAGATGATGGGGGAGGGGCAGAGAAAGAATCTAGCAGGCTCCATGTCCAGCATGGATTACAACACGGGACTCAACCTCAAGACCCTAACATCATGACTGGAGCCAAAACCAAGAGTCAGATGCTTAACCAGCTGAGCCACCCTACAAATTTTTTTTATGTGAGGAAAAAGAACAGGACATTAGATTGTAGTTCTCAGAGAGTTTCAATGGAGACGAAGCTCAGAGACTACATTTTATTCAGTGGAAGAGGAAGTTTTATGTTTATATAATAAATTTATCTTTGGCCATAAAATCAATAGAATGGATAACTGAAATTTCTTTTCGTTTTTATTTTTTAAGATTTTATTTATTTATTTGTCAAAGAGAGAGAAAGAGAGAACAAGAGAATGAGCACAAGCACGGAAAACAGCAGGCAGAGGCAGAACCAGGCTTCCTGCTAAGCAAGGAACCAGATGCGGGACTCGATCCCAGGACCCTGGGATCATGACCTGAGCCAAAGGCAGAAGCTTAACCAACTGAGCCACCCAGGTGTCCCTGAAATTTATTTCCTTTAAAAATTGGGTCTCCTAAAAAAAAAAAAAAAAAAAAAAAAAAAAAAAAAAAATTGGGTCTCCTAAAGGGGAACCCTCCTACACTGTTGGTGGGAATGCAAGCTGGTACAACCACTCTGGAAAATAGCATGGAGGTTCCTCAAAAAGTTGAAAATAGAGCTACCCTATGATCCAGCAATTGCACTACTGGGTATTTACCCTAAAGATACAAACATAGTGATCTGAAGGGGCACGTGCACCCAAATGTTTACAGCAGTAATGTCCACAATAGCCAAACTATGGAAAGAACCTAGATGTCCACCAACAGATGAATGGATAAAGAAGATGTGGTATGTATATACAATGGAATACTATGCAGCCATCAAAAGAAATGAAATCTTGCCATTTGCAATGACGTGGATGGAACTAGAGGGTATTATGCTTAGTGAAATAAGTCAATCAGAGAAAGACAATTATATGATCTCCCTGTTATGAGGAAGTTGAGAGACAATGTGGGGGGTTTGGAGGGTAGGAAAGGAATAAATGAAACAAGATGAGATCGGGAGGGAGACAAACCATCAGTGACTCTTAATCTCACAAAACAAACTGAGGGTTGCCGCGGGTAGGGGGGTAGGGAGAGGGTGGTTCGGTTATGGACACTGGGGAAGGTATGTGCTATGGGGATTGCTGTGAAGTGTGTAAACCTGGTGATTCACAGACCTGTACCCCTGGGGCTAATAATACATTATATGTTAATAAAAAAATTAAAAATTACAATTGGGTCTCCTAAGCAAACCATTTTTAACAATTTTTAAATGGAAATAAGTGGGACGCCTGGGTGACTCAGTCAGCTGGACATCTGCCTTCAAACTCAGGTCATGATCCCAGGGTCCTGGGATCAAGTCCCATATCGGGGCTCCTTGCTCAGCAGGGAGCCTACTTCTCCCTCTGTCTGCTCTGCCTGCCACTTCCCCTGCTTGTGCTGTCTTTCTCTCTCTGACAAATAAATGTTTAAAAATCTTTTTAAAAAAATAAAATAAATGGGAGTAAGAAAGATAAACTAAATTTAATCAGTTTTCCATATAATTTATTGGTTCTGAAATAAGTCTTTAATATGAAATGAATTGTTAACAATTGAGGAGATTGGTACCCTCTTTATTCTTCTCCTACTCCTTTGTTTTATTTTTATTATTTTGTTTGTTTATTTATTTATTTATTTTGACCCAGGGAAACAGTATTCTTATATTCTTATGCATTGGTCCAGATCCTCTGAGAGGCAGACACCAAGACTGGACTCTTCCAGTGCAAGAGATTTATTGGAAGACACATCTGTGAGCTTTCCTAGGAACTACAAGAAGTTGTGAGCACTAAAAGAACATAATGGAGGTCTGACCTCTGTGAAATAGAGAAGGAAGGAAAGAGAGAGAAGGAGGGAGAGAGGGAGGCAGAGGGGGAAGAAGAAAAAAGAAGAAGGAGGGAGAAAGGGAGATGTAAACTTCAGGGCAGTTTTAAGATTTGGCAAGGCCAGAAGAGAGTTTTTGAGCCAAGGTCAGGTGTCCAAAAAATCTAGCATACTCCCCTGGAATCAGTTGCCTCAGTATACCTACCACACTTATTGGCTGGAAACATCAGCACAAATGCAAGTATGGATATCAGAATATAAAATTGAGACTAGCTTCAATTATGCTCTTCACAACAGATCTGAGAGGTGCATTTTCTTGAAAAATAATTCGAACTATATTTTCCCCTTATGTCCTAAAAATATTTCTGTGGTCACATTTCAAACCATCTTTCAATTTTTCAGTCCTCATCATTTTATCAGGGAAGGAAATTCTCTAAGTTCTTTTGGGTAATCCATTTCAGGTTTTAACAAACATTTAGAAACTCTTCATGGGAGTGCCTGGCTGACTCTATCAGTAGATCATGTGACTCTTGATCTTGGGGTCATGAGTTGGAGCCCCGCACTGGGCATAGAGTTTACCTAAAAAAAAAAAAAAAAAAGGAAAAAAAAAGTTGCTAAAAATTTTTTTAATAAAACCTCTTCATGCTTTAGATTGAGCTTGACATTGTCTTAAAATTTTTATTGTTTTTTTGCCATTCAAGTTTAAGGTCAACATTTTTTGTAATAATTCAATACAAGGACTTCATTGTGTTCAATAATTTTTTTTAAGATTTATTTATTTGACAGAGAGAGTGAGCACAAGCAAGGGGAACTGCAGGCAGAGCGAAAGGGAAGAAGCAGGCTTCCCGTGGAGCAGAGTCTGATGTGAGGCTTGATCCCAGAACTCTGGGATCATGACCTGAGCTGAAGGCAGCCGCTTAACTGACTGAGCCACCCAGGCACCCCATGTTTAATAAATCTTGTGTATGTGTGTGTGTGTGTGTGTGTGTGTGTGTGTGAATTCAATAAATCTTAAGCAAAATAATTCCTAAGCTTTTGTACAACATTGTTAACTGCTCTACCAAAAGAATTCCTGGACTTCTCAGAAATACAAACATGAAATTAGATAAACATGAAATTATTCATATGCATTTTATAGTCACATAAAATATCTGTGATATAGCACATTTTAAATCACTTCAACTGCAGTACCCCTTGCTATGCTAAACCCTAGTATGTTTCCTGAAATCATTATTAAATAAATCAAATGCCAATTGTTAAAATATCTGTCAATGATTTTAACTAAAATTGATCCAGCTAAATGATTTCTAATACCCGATAGATTTTTTTCTATTATACATTTTTTTTGTCCATTATTCCTCTGATATTCTACTATCTCCAGGACAAATAAAGGAAAGAACTGTAGAATCTTTCCTTTGAAATTATTTGTAATCTTTTGGATTCAGTGAAGCATAAGAAATGAGTTTCTTGGCCAAGAAAAAGACAAAGAAACTGATCAGTAGCTGCTTCTCTCCTTCCGACTCTATCTCTTCCGCTGTTTTCTCTGTGTTATCCTTTTTGATGTTATGCCAGACTTCAGCGATTGAAAGCAACATATTCTTCCATCCTACAATAATATTGTCTCCCTTTTGCTACGCAGGATGTTTCACTATTGATGCCAAAGGATTTTAAATAATAGTTCATTATCAGGAAATTTTTTTCTTCCAACCACAAATTAAACTTGGAAGGCTTTTGTTTTTGTTTTGTTTTGTTTTGTTTTTGCTTTTACCAACTTCTTTTTTTTCCTCCCCTATGATGTCAACGGGACTAAAAGTATGCATCTATAGGGCCATTTTGTCATATGCTATGGCACTAAAATCTCAGTTTTGAATTTCTGCAAATATTTTTAGTGGTAGATTCAGCTATGATAGCACTGCATGCAATTCCAGGGACTAATGGGCAAATCCAGCTTGATGGCCAGACAAATCCAACCAGACCACTGATCAGCTGCCTCAAATAATGGGAGACAATCAGCTTTCAGGAGGAGATAATCTGCTTACTCCTTGCCTCTGTTTTCTTTTTTTCATGTGCTACATTAATGAAGTACCAATGAGAGTACAATTTGAAATGAATTAATATTTTTAAGGTTCCAATCACATCGGAAAGAACTTTCTGGAAATCTACCCTACTGATTCTAAGGCCTGATCTGTTTCCATTCTGAGTATTGTAAATCCACTTATATTGTTTTTATTTAGTCCAACAGCTACTTCAGTAAAAATATAATTTTTATATCGAAAGCTAATAATACTGCCTTAGTGAATACATATGTATCAGAGAACAATAGGTAAAATTGAATAGGAAAAGGTGCAATTAAAGGGGTCAACTGAATTTATTTAAATAAGCTGACATTATGTTTGAGAAAAGGGAAGGAAATCCAACATTTATAAGGGGGACCATATGTTAAATTTTTTTAAAAATTATCTTTCTGCTTCTTATCTATAAACAGCTTATGAGTTCTAAAAGTAAGATTGATATAGCATAATGTAGCTCCTGGCAGAGTGGAAATCATTCAAGCTGGAAACCACTCAGATGTCCATCAATACTGGAAATGCATAATGAAATCATGCTACAGTCACATGATGGAAACCTATGTCCAAACTGAAAGTGAACAAAATACAGCTACCTCAACAATATAGATGGGTCTTACAAACACTGAGTTAGAAGAAACCAGAAATATATGATTCCATTTATATAAAGCTCAAAAACACCAATTCTAATGCAATATTTAGAGATGAGTACTACAGGGTCAAACTAGAAATAAAAGCAAGGGATTGATAAACATGTCAGGAGAATCAAGCATTTGAGGAGCTATGTGTGGAAACAGTGATTGGAAAAAGGCACAGAGGGACGCCTGGGGTGTCAATCATGGTCCTAGAGGATCCCTTTGTGATTACATTGTGAAAGAGTGGAGGAGGGGAGAAAAATGTATAGCCTTAAGTAATCTCAGATTTTATACTATTTAAACAATGTTCTTGTTATTCTAGAAAAAAATAGTAAAACCATCTGAGTATTTTTCAAAACTGGTTACTTGCACAGATTTTTTTGTTTGAATGGTAACTGTTTTTTAGGGAATAGAGCTGATAAATTGACCTTTGTCATTTCACATCAGAGGGTTTTGGATATTAGCCGTTATTGCCATAAAGAGCCAATTGTGTCTTCATGATATTTTTGGCAAAGTCTACCACGTACAATTTAGGGCAGCAAGACCTAGTTTTAGGAATTAAAAGTGTGCCAGAGTTAGGTCATATCCTGTTTACACAGGCTTAAATATACTGGCGCACGTTGTTTAAAACTTTCCTGAAATAGGGAGCATGGTAAATTTTCTGAGATCATACAGTGGCCAGAAAATATTTTCATTCTTCTTTGTCATCTTATTAATATCTCGTAGTATATTGAAATCCAGGTTGGATATTGTTTCTCCTTCTAAGTTTGAAGGGCTTTCTCTAATAAATTTTATCTTGCGGTGCTTTTGAAAATTCCACAGTCTTTCTGATTCTGATACTTTGAAGATTTTTTTTTTACTATATACTTATTTGAGAGAGAGTGCAAGCACAGGGAGGAGCAGAGGGAGAGAATCTCCAGCAGACTCCACACTGAGCATGAAGCCCGAGCAGGGGCTCGATCCCACAATCCTGAGATCATGACCCGTGCCGAAATCAACCAAGAGTTGTACACTCACATGCCCCTCCTGATACTTTGCTTACAACAATTTGTATTTTTTTTTCTCTTTGGAAGCTTGTAAAATCTTCCCTTTGACCTCAGTTTTCTGAAAACTTGGAGGATCTCTCTAAGAAAAAGAATTCCAATGTACAAAAATAAATGAACTTAAGTACCAAAAATAATTGTTAAAAATGGAAAAAGAAAACAATGAATTCTAAATTTTTAAAATAAATGATAAGTACTACAAACCTCACAAAAAAATCATATTGTTTTTATTAATTAGCCATTTGATACAACCCTATAATATATGCTAACTATATTTTGTCTTCTTACTCTCGGATTTCTTCTTTATATGAAAACATTTTATACTGTTTTCTACAAAAAAGATAGACGAGTAATCCAATCTTTCCTCTAGCACAGTTGATTGAAGTTTAGTTTTTATTATCAGTAATTTAAATGAACATTTTCTGCTTTACAACTTACAGTCACAATTCATTATTGGTAATTGTATATACATTTGGGGGAAAACCCCTCATCATTATCTATTTCTACAGAACACATTATGCCCATATTTAGTAGCTCAAAACAATAACCGATGTTATATTATATCTCATAATGTTAGAGGTCAAGTATTTGAACAGGGCTTGGCTGGCCAATTCTTCTGCTCCACATGGTATTGCCAGAGCCACTGGTGATATTCAGGTAGCAGCAAGGTGGTCTGGAGGGTCCATCCTCACAGGCTGGGGCTCACCTGGGACGTCCTTTCTCTATGTCATTTCAGGGCCTCTCCATGCCATCTCTGTGAATTTACCACATGTGGCTCAGTGCTCTAAGAGCAAGGTGGACACTAACAATTCTGTTAAAAAGTGGGACTCGGAACAGGCACAGTATCACCACTGGACTTATCGGGCAAAGCTGCCATAGGCTAGGCCAAATTCAAGGGGAGAGGAAAAGAGACCAGAACTCTTGATAGGAGTGTGGTAAAGATTCTGTGGCTGTCTTTAATTATACCACAGTGATCCTATTTCAGTTATCTCTCAGCTACCTAACAAACCACCCCTAAAACACAGAAGCTTAAAAAAATAATTCGTTATCAGCACGTATGGTTCTGTGTGTTTTGTGTACTCAGCCTGTCATCTCTCACTTGAGAGTTCTCATTCTGTTGCTGGCAGTTGGAGGCTAACATTAGAGTGATCTGGAGGCTCAGACTGGCCAGACATACAAGATGGCTTCCTTATCGCACGGCAGGAGCTGGGATGGCTGAGCAGGTGGGGGAGGCAGGCTTTCACATGACTAGCATGAGCTTTCTCACAGGGTAATCTCAGGGAAAGTGGACTTCTCCCATAATCTATTGCTTTCCTGGAGTGTATGTGTCAAGAGATCCAGACAGAAGCTGCAAGACTTCTTAGAACTTAGCTTCAGAAGTCACCTCTATCAGCTCTACACTACTTTATTGGTCAAAACCCTGATATGGCCAACCCAGATTTCAGGGGAGGAGACTTAGCCCTTATAGAAGGGCATAGCCCCCAGGAGGCACTGGGGTCTATCTTTGATGCTAGCTGCTACCCTATAATAAATTTCTTTCATTTCAAGGCATTTCATAATCTTAAATACTCTTGAATTGACAACACTCAACAAGTTTGCATTGATGTCCATGCGTAGTGAAATATTAGGAGTTTTATGTAATTCTGATATGAGAAAACTTCCATTTTGACGAAGTGTGGTTGAGACAAAATCTTCCATTTACAATTTTACATATCCGATGATTGAAAAAATTTTCTACAGACTTCTGGCCCTATACCTCACAAACCTTTTTTTTTTTTTTTTAATATTCTTTTTGTGCTGGGTTCCATAGGATAAAGCCATAACACATTATGACTTCTAGCACTGCACCTTCATGTTTCATGGGGTGAGGTGACCCAGTGTCAGTATGAATTTTCCTGGAAGCCAATCCTACACGGGACTGGCTAAACTATATATGAAATATGTGTGGGATAACTAACGACATATGGCAGAGGCTGCAGGCTACACAACTATTCACAGTGAACCTAAATGAAATACATCCCCAACTCAACTTCCCCTAATTCAATCCAAATATGTTGACAGGCTCTCCAAAGCCATTCAACAAAAGGGAGCAGATTAACAGAGGGGGAAGTTGGCATAGAGAGAGTCAGGTGATGAGGGTTAAAATATCTTATGTTCGCAAATTTTACAAAAACACTGAACTAGGGTGCCTGGGTGGCTCAGTGGGCTGAGCTTCTGCCTTCGGCTCAGGTCATGATCTCGGGGTCCTGGGATCAAGGCCCACATTGGGCTCTCTGCTCAGCAGGAAGCCTGCTTCCCCCTCTCTCTCTGCCTGCCTCTCTGCCTACTTGTGATCTCTCTCTGTCAAATAAATAAATAAAATCTTAAAAAAAAAAAAAGACACTGAACTATTTGAAAACATTGCTAGAATCCGTCCCAAAGCCGGTGAAAAGTCTTATTCATATTCTTCTCCACCCCACACCCACCCTTCATTCCTAGACTCTCCATCAATTCAGGATAGCTTTCCCAGGGCTCACTGTGCTAGCCTCTATAACTAGCCTCCTTACCTTGGATTTTAGCCTGCTTCAATCTATTCTCTGTCCTGCAACAAGAGTAATCATTCTAAAACATAGAAAAGATATGACCTGATTATCAGGCTAGCTTAAAATTTTCACTGGCTCTTTGCCATTTGTCCAATGCCTTAACATGGTTTACAAGACTCTTTTCTTTTTTAAAATATTTTATTTATTTATTTGAAATAGATTGAGAGAGAGAGAGCACACAAGCAGGGCAGAGAGGGAGAGGGAGAAGCAGGCTTCCTGCTGAGCGGGGAGACCAATGCGGGGCTCCATCGCAGGACCCTGGGATCATGACCTGAGCAGAAGGCAGATGCTTAACTGACTGAACCAGGGAGGCACCCCTACAAGGCTCTTTTCGAAGCTTGGACCATACCCATCTCTCATCCTAATACTTCTCACACTGCCTTCAAGCACTCCTTAATCCAATCACTCTGTATTAGTTTAATTCCCTGATATTCTTTCTCTCTAGGTCTTCTTAACTCCTAGGTCTGTGTTGGGTTCCCTAATAGTTAAGTATGGTAGACTAAGCTACAACAGAAGTTTGACCATTGACTTTCATAATCCTAACAATATAGACCTTTATTCCTCACACATGCAAAATTCAAAGTCCAAACAGCTGTCTTCCATGCAGTGACCCAAGAGCCTGGAGAACACACACCTGCCATTAAAGCCTCCAGTCAAAAGGGATCCATGCACCTTCTATCACTGTCCCTTGACTAGAATGAATCGAATAACTGGAACAATTGGTGAACACCACTAACTTGGTCACATTATCCATCAAAGCAACCCTCATCACAGCTTCCACCAGCCTTGCTGCCATCTTCATCCTAACATTCGTAGGTCTTTTTGCTTAACTCCCTTTGTTTTATTGATATATGATAAATTTCATGAGTGAAATAAGGAAGCATATTAGTACAGCTTAACATTTTGTTCTCCCCTAGTGTCAGCAAATTCTAGACAATCAATTCATGTTTATTGAATGAATAAACAAATGTACAAAATATTGACACTATTATGTGTTTATTACAAGATTTCCAGCCCCTACTTTCCATAATCCCCTGAATAAAATATTAATTGTAACACTTATTTTTATCTACTCCTTCACTTGTTTTTGTATTAGACTCCAATGAGATCACTGTAATTTTTAATGTTATTTACTCTATTTTAAGGACCACGAAGTTGAGGTTTTAGGGATCATAAGGAATTCGTTACTGGTCACACAGCAGAGCAGCTTGGTTCTAATTCCAGGTCCCAGTCTACATCTAGGGACAAAAGGGCTCATTATTTTGTGCAGGTCTGAGTCCCTCAAACCCTGCATTCTAAAGAAAAGCCAGTCTTGAGGACTGCCCTGGACCAGTTCCTCCAAGATGGCCTGAGCCCTTTGAATAGCTTACTTACATGTGTTTGCATGCCTGAGGTCATGGGCTACGTGTTTTTATAGCAAATGTCTGTTTTGTTCTGGCAGGGGCTGTGGGCAGGGGAGAGCCTAGAGCCTGAGTGGCGGTCAGTCATACTGGACTGCTCATCTATGGGACTGACCCCCAATAAAAGCCCTGGACGTGGAGGGTTAGGTGAGCTTCCATGGTTGGCAACCCTTGGCATGTGTCGTCACACCAGTATTGTTGGGAGAATTAAGTGTGTCCTCCCTGTGAGATCCCCTGGAGAAGGAACTCCTGAAAACTTACCCCTGATTACCTCTAGACCTCTCCCCATGCACCTTTTTCCTTGGCGGATTGGTCTGTATCCTTTCACTGTAATAAACTACAACCATGCATATAACAGCCTATCTGAATCCTTCTAGTGACTCCTGGAGCCCAAGGGTGGGCTTGGGGACCCTCACCACAGTACCTAATACACTATGCTAACTACTCTACCGGGTCCTGAAGAATGTTCATTGTAAACTTAGGTTTTCAGTTGGAAAATAAATGCTTTTTATAAGTAACATTTGTATCATGAAACATTCCAATGCTAAATTTTAGGGATACATAGTTTTAAATTTGGAGTTTATTTACAAAATAACACCAATAAGAGAGTTTTCAATCACTCTTGTGTTTCTTGGCAAGCATAAAGTAACTTCCAGTTTTAACCAATTAGCTAAAGCAAAATGCAGTAAATTAGTTTATGCTGCTAAAAGGAAGTCTAACTATTGCCTCATTTTTAAAGAAAATCATAGGAAATACGACTATTATATTTATTTAGAGAAGTGGTTTTGACATGTGGCATGATACAAATACCACTGATTTGAGAGTCTATAAATCTTGTTTTAGCCACAGATTAGACCTTGGTTAGGCATGACCCTCATTTTACTCATCTAGAACCTACAATTATACTCTAATTATAATACCTCATTAGATCACAGGGAAGAGAAAAAGAGGTAAAACATACAGAAAAGAAATCTAAAAACATGAAAATAGTATGCGAATATGAAATCTTGTTATATATTCTATTTTTTTAAAGATTTTATTTATTTATTTGTCAGAGAGAGAGAGAGAGTGAGCATAGGCAGACGGAGTGGCAGGCAGAGGCAGAGGGAGAAGCAGGCTCCCTGCCAAGCAAGGAGCCCGATGTGGGACTCGATTCCAGGACGCTGGGATCACGACCTGAGCCGAAGGCAGCCACTTAACCGACTGAGCCACCCAGGCATCCCAGAAATCTTGTTATATATTCTCAACTTAGTGGCAAAAAAGCAATATTTTCAGTGCAGCTCATTTGTGCTCTTAACTGGACTCTTTCATAGTAGTGACTTGAATTCTTCACCCTGAAACTCATTTTTTTTTTTAAAGATTTTATTTATTTGACAGAGAGAGATCACAAGTAGGCAGAGAGGCAGGCAGAGAGAGAGAGAGGGAAGCAGGCTCTCTGCTGAGCAGGGAGCCCGATGTGGGACTCGATCCCAGGACCCTGAGATCATGACCTGAGCCGAAGGCAGCGGCTTAACCCACTGAGCCACCCAGGCGCCCCCTGAAACTCATATTTTAAAGCTTGGGAATTTTAGTCATAAAAATAACATATACTTTTGGGCACCTGGGTGGCTTAGTTGTTAAGTGTCTGCCTTTGGCTCAGGTCATGATCCTAGGGTCTTGGGATCAAGTCCCGCATCGGGCTCCCTGAAGAGCAGGAAGTCTTCTTCTCCCTCTGCCCCTTTCCCCTGCTCATGCTCTCTCTCTTGCTCTCTGTCAAAAATAAATAAATAAAGTCTTTTAAAAAAATTTCTGGAATCTAGTACAGCAAACTCCTGAGTTCCTTGGTAGATTGTCCATTGCACAATTTTATGTAACAGACATGGGTTGGCCTATACTATGTGTTATGGGTTGGGCACCTCCCCAGTATCCATTTACTCCAACTACCTTCTCCCTTGATAAACATATACACTAATTTCCCAAGCAGTACATATAATACAGAGGAAGGTAATCTCACTCTATCTACAAAGATGAGTCTTTGATGGTTTAATAGCCTTCCCTTGGCCAACAGCTCTGATTCAGATGTAGACATGTGAAAAAAGTGGTCTGATTAAGGAGACTCTCAGCAATCTTGCTTGAAATAGTTGTGCAAAAGTTTCCTTTCATAGTGGGCAGATGTAAAGCACGGAACATGCTGTGATAAGCATGAGGATAAGGATAACACAAAGAAGTCACAACCAATAGAATAAAAAAGAAATGGAGTCTGAGTCACTGGATTGAGTCAATCATGAAGGCTTGTCCTTCCTCTACACTTGCAGATAGAGGAGACCTCATAAGTCTTCATAAGGCCATTGAGTCAAGTATTCTCTGGGCAACCAAAGATATTTTAACAGATTGAACACCTAAATTCTGAAAATACCTGTAGGTCTATAACATGTACAGTAAGTTCAAATATATGCAAGTGAGGTGACCAATAAAGCTTCATTCAAAGGCCTGGATAAAACTGAGTTTACATGACAGCACGTGTTGTTTGTGATCTTAACTGAATTAAAATTGGTAACTTTACGGGAACATTGTAATGAGGCTCATTTTATGTGCCAGAGTTGTCCAGAAAAAAACAGAACCAACAGCATAGAGAGGGAGAAAGGAGGAGATTTATTTATAGGAATCCACTTATACAATTACGGAAGCCAAAAAGTCTCATGATTTGCTGTCTGAAAGCTGGAAAAGCAGGAAAACCCCTTGCATAATTCAGTTTGAATCACAAGGCCTGAGAACCAAGGGAGCCTATGGTATGTCTGAGTCCAAAGGCTCCCAAATCAGAGAGGGGCCAATGATTTAAGTCTAGGTCTGAGGCTGAAAACTGGAGAACCAGAAGTGCTGATGTTCAAGGGCCAGAGAAGATGGATGTCCCACCTCCAGCAAAAGGAGTGAATTTGACCTTCCTCTGCCTTTTGGATCTATTCAAGCACTGAAACAATTGGGTGACCCCTACCCGCCTTGGTGAAGTAGATCTTCCTTACTCTATTTACCAATTCAAATGCTCGTCTCTGAAAACACATTTGGGGACACACCAGGAAATACAATTTTGCCAGCTCTCTGGGCCCCCCATAATCCAGTCAAGCTGACTTAACTAAAATTAACTGTCACACTCATTAAATAACCTCTCAGATGAGCTCAGCCCTGATCTTTTCCTTTTTTTCTCTTTACCTTTTGTTATTGGCTTCGGAAAATTTCTTTATATTTTCTTTCATTTTACTCAAATATCATCCCTTACCTGCTGCACCCCAGCAGTCTCTGACTTATGCAGTAATATTTAAGAGGTACACATATTACTGATACAAGTGGCACGTATTTTATGCAAAGAGTTACTTTACCATTAATTGAAATTTATCACTAGCAAGCAAAAAGTTGGGTAGGAAAGAGTTAAAATTGGCTGAATATTCTCTTTATTTTATTTTATTTTTTTAAGTAGACTCCACATCCAGCATTGGAGACCAGTACAAGGCTTGAACTCACAACCTTGATATCAAGACCAGAGTTGGCATCAAGAGTCAGAAGCCTAACCAACTGAGCCACCCAGGTGGCCCTGAACATGATCTTTTAAATGTAGCTACTATATCATGGTATAAATTGTTAGGGAAATGGAATTAAAAACAACATCTTTTTTCAACCCAGAAATCCTCTCCACAAAGTAAGAGAGAAACATCTTTGTGTGTGTGTGTGTGTGTGTGTGTGTGTGTGTGTGTTACTGAATAAACATTAAACCAGGATGTGAAACAGGTCATAGGCAACCCTCTAAGTGACTGTAAGAACAAAAAGGACTCACATACCTTCATGTAGCTAAGCAGATACAGCCCATCATATACATATTTTCAAGAAAAATAGTAACTAGGGGCACCTGGGTTGCTCAGTGGGTTAAGCCTCTGCCTTCAGCTCAGGTCATGATCCCAGGGTCCCGGGATCCAGCCCCGCATCGGGCTCTCTGCTCAGCAGAGAGCCTGCATCCTCCTCTCTCTCTGCCTGCCTCTCTGCCTGCTTGTGATCTCTCACTCTCTGTCAAATAAATAAATAAAATCTTAAAGAAAAAAAGAAAAAGAAAAATAATAACTAGTCCTCAACTAAGAAGATGTGACCACACCATCTGTCACACAGAGTTCATCCTAAATTTACCCGTAAATGAGTGACCATCTATGTTAGCTAATTGGCTTTATCAAGAAGAAAAACATTTATCTTTATGATGGAAGGTAGTTTTGCAACCTGGAGCAGGTGCCCACCTAAGTTAGGCTACCATCATCCCAGGGAAACTGGGAAAGAGGGGTCCCATCTCTCTTGATGTTCATGTCGCAAAGAGATGGCTCCCAGGTCCTTGAAAACCATATTCTCCATCATACCACTGGCCCAGTGCCAATCTAGTCTGCAAAAGAATTTATATACATTTCAAAGAGAGGAGAAGTACTTCCAATTACAACTTTTCTGGAAAAAAAAAAGGGGTGGGGGAGGAAAAGCTCTTATTTTCAACAGAAAGAATCAAGCCTCTTATTTTTTAAAGATATTATTTATTTATTTGACAGACAGAGATTACAAGTAAGCAGAGAAGCAGGCAGAGAGAGAGAGAAGGAAGCAGTTTCCCTGCCGAGAAGAGAGCCCCATATGGGGCTTGATCCCAGGACCCTGGGATCATGACCTGAGCCGAAGGCAGAGGTTTTAACCCACTGAGCCACCCAGGCGCCCAAGCCTCTTATTTTAAATTTAAATTTATCCTTACATGATGCACATATTTTATTTTAGTATCCAAGAAAATAAAATGGATAAAATTTCATTCAACACGTATTTCTAGGAATGTCTACTGTGGGCAGGCATGTGCTGGACAAATCCAAAGTCCAAAGTCCTTTATTCTTATTCTAATATTTAAGAGGCTCTGAGAATTAGAAAGTTGTTAGAAATCTGGTGCCGAGATTCTTTCTGTAGCAAAACTTAACCTAAAATGACATGAGACAAAATGTAGGCTTTTATTTATTCCACTCAATGTGAATAATTTTAATACATTTTACAGAGAATTATTAATGTGCTTGAATACACCAGACAATATCCTACACTCTGCTCAGTTAGCTTTTAGTTGATTGTTTTATTTTAATTTTGGAAGGAAAAAAAAGCATTAAAACACGGTGCAGTGAAAGGGAGGAGATTAGATTCAATACACATAAATTGCATTCTAAAGAATTTAATGCCACGTTATAGCCAGTTAATGTAGATATAAGAAGTTAAATGACAAAAGTTCAACTGAGTAAATTCTAAAGATCTAGGTGGCTTTATTAATTGATTCATGAATCAGGCAGCATCCCTTTTAGTAAGTAGAGGGCAGTTCCAAGGACTATAGAAAAGGAAAGGTTTTTGAAGATAAAGAGGGTGTGAAAAAAAGGAAATTATTAGCAAAGATTCCATTGTTTGAGGCAAGGTTGCCCTCCTAAGGGAAACAGAAGGGAACTATCAGTACACTTCCTAGTGCTGACCAGGAAATCCCCACATTTGCTGGTTAAAGTTCACATTTCTGGGGGGTTGGAGCAGCAGTAAAGTTGGGCATTAAGTCTCGGTTTACTGAGTTGGGGCCTTAACCTAAGTAATGCCATTTTGAGCCTGTGGTTTTCTTTTTAACAAAGTAGAAAGTAGACAGACTGAAGGAAAAGAAAGATGCCAACATGATCTATACATACATTGGCAAGGCTCATATTTATTTTTTGTTAAATATCCAGAATTTAGCACAGAGCCTAAAACAAAGTAGGCACTCGGGGCGCCCATTTGGCTCAGTTGTTAAGCTTAAGCGTCTGCCTTTGGCTCAGGTCATGATTCCAGGGTCCTGGGATCAAGACCCGCATCGGGCTCCCTGCTCAGCGGGAGGCCTGCTTCCCCTCTCCCACTCCCACTGCTTGTGTTCCCTCTCTCGCTGCTGTGTCTCTCTCTGTCCAATTAATTATTTAAAAACGGAATCTTTAAAACAAAGTAGACAATAAATATTTCTGTCATGAAAGGTACAGGACGAAGGACAGCTGGAAAAGAACAGATGATAGAAAAAGACATTCATAGCAAAACCACAAAGGGAAAAGGAACGGCCAGCAAATTCCTTAAACGGGGGTGGGGGGAGGCGCGTACTCTGAGCCACAGGATGGCTATGAAGAGACAGGAAGGAAGGGGACAGGGGTGTCTAAACTAATACCCTGGTGACAGCTGTAGAGAGTGGAGAGAGACTTCAAGGTCTATTATCTTTGATCTTTGAAATGCTAATTCGCTGATTAAAGACTTTCTAACACTTGTTATTTATACTTAAATTTTCAGGCCACAGCACCTCACCAGGCAGGAAATTATTCTTTTAGTTGCACTGACAGTGACCGAGGAGCTGAGGTGATGGGGTGAAGTCCTGGCACGGTCTGAGGCTGTCCACCTTTTCTTTAGAATGAGTAAAAGAGACCCCAGCATCCGAGGTGTTTGCATTTGAAAAGAGATGTTACACAGCAGGCAAGAGCATTGTTCTTTCCCCCTGACTCTTTGTGTTTGGCAATATCATTCTCGGGCATTCATTCTCTAAGGAGACCTCTGAATAGGCTTGATTCAGGAGGAGATCCTTAAACCTTCAAATTGTTCCATGGATGATGTCTCCGATTTTGATTTTTTCCATTGTCAAATGTGGTTGTTCTTGTTAGACCCCAGATTTAATCCAGGTGCGAGGGAAGAGCAAGAACCCAGGGACCGGGATAATGGAGACAAAAGAAACCCGTCTGTGAGGAAATGTTTATCAGTTATTATTAGCGGTTAGGTGATGTTAGCACTAAGATCCACAAGATTATGAGACAATTTGAATTTAAGGTGAAAACAGCTTAATTTTAGCTTTTTCTCATCTTAGACCTAAGGAAGCTTTCAAATATACTTTTTAAGATTTTATTTATTTATTTGAGAGAGCGAGAGAGGGAGAGGACAGTGGGGGTGAGGGAAAGGAGGGACAGAAAGAGAAGCAGACTCCCCTTTGAGCAGGGAGCCCAGCACCTCGGGGCTGATCCCAGGACCCTGAGATCAAGACTTGAACTGAAAGCAGACACTTAACCAACTGAGACACCCATATGCCCTGAAGCTTTTAAACACACTGGTTTGTTGGTTTCACTTCAACATATTTTGAGCCAATTGCTTCAGACTGGCTCTTGTACATTCATATTAAACACACACACACACACACACACACCACTCCGGGTAATTTTAATGAAAATCCAGAATTGACTACCTCTGCCCTAGGTGACCAGTTAGTCTCCTGTTATACTGAATACTGTCTACACCACTACAGTTCTCTTCTGACTTAAACACTTTTAACTACTTGTGTTGTTTTACCTCAAACTTAACTCTTGATTTTTATACCTCCCCCAAATTCAACTTCATTCTTCTCAGGTCAGCCATCTCCTCCAAGGTACCTTCATCACTGCAAACAAACCTCAAGATATTATATATCTTGCTATATAATATATATTATATATAATTTATTTAATATATAACATAGTTGCTGTATAATATATCCCTTGTTGCTATTATTAACCTCCTGACATCCTGCTGCACCTCACACTACCCCCACATTCCATCATCAAGTCCTGCTGATTTTATTTTTGGGAAATCTGTCTCCTTCCCCAGGTCCCTTTTGTCTTTATAGTGCTCCAGTCCCCCCTCGTATGCACCTGTGTTGCTAAGATGGTCTTTGGACAAGCTTCTCTTCTTCTGCTCTTACTTTTCCTAACAACCGTCCTCCGCATAAATTTGGTTAGGACTCACTATTGCTCAAGGGCTTTCGGGATCTCTCTTAGGCTCGATGGTTACTAGGGTTAGAATGGAGGAAATGGGGAAGTACTAGTCAAAGGGCACAAACGTGCAGTTATGACTTGAACGAGTTCTGGGGATCTCTGTGCAGCATGGTGATTGTAGCTAATAATTCCATTTTATATACTTAAAAGTTGCTACAAGAGTAGATCTTCAATGTTTCCACTACTAAAACAGAATGGTAATTATGTGATAGGTGGAAGGGTTCTCTCCACCAGTGTTCACTCCACAAAATGATCACCACCATTGCACTCCAGTAGTAATCCTTTTGCAATATGTAAATGTACCATGTCAGTTTGTCATACACTTTAAAGCTACACAATGTTCTATGTCAATTCTATCTCAATAAAGATGGAAGAAAAGATAATTCTTTGTTATAAGAATAAAATCCAAATCATTTAATTTGTTTCAGTCTACTTTTTACAGGCTTATTTCTCAACCTCCTTCCCCAACTCCCCCTGCTTCTGTGTCTTCACTGACCTTTTTTCTTTTTCTATTTCTAGGCCACATCGAATCTGGTCTCTTGTGTGGCCTTCATGCAGGATCATTGTTCATTCTGCCGGAACCGTCCATCCTCCCATCTTTTCTTCCCCAACCCCACATCCCTGTTCCCCGCACCACCTCCTGTCATGCTGGCCTGACTAAATTCTGTGCACCTTTTGCTTCTCTAGTTAAATGTTACCTTCATTCTAAATTAGATCCATCTAACAAATGTTCTATCACCTTGTATTCTTCCTTCAAAGCATTTTCAATAATGGCAATTAAGTATTTATTTTTGTATTTACATGGTTTTTTTTCCCAGTAAAACTTGAGTTCCTCAAAGTCACAGACTAGGTCTGTCTCCTTAGTGCTGCGTGCCCACCATGGATCACAATATAGGTCTCCCAGTCCTTGAACGCTAGATATCTATTAAACAAATGATTAAAATTGGAGCTTCCTCTTTGCAGGGCATCAGTATCCATGGGATTCTCTTCACTGGAAGACTGATAAATACTCGTGATTCCCAGTTTGGCTCTAAGGGGGAGCCAAGGATGAGGACATCAGGATTGTAAGAAACTTTAGATATGATCCGGAGTAGGTGTAGCCCTGAGGTTTCCTAGTAATCTGTGTACTTTTACCTCATCTATTTTTGATAGATTAGCATCCTTGATAAAAGCATGTGCTTGTTGGCCCAGAAGGTTTTGGTGGATTACTGTTGGGTGTTATAGTAAAGCAGAGATCTTTCACGTAAGATGTGATGTAGCTCATGGAACATGAACTGTGGGGGAGGTATGACAGCTAGGAATACCACTGCAGGCACCCACTGACACCGGGGGAACAGATTCCCAATCACTAACATACGTCAGCATTCCATCACCCGGTCCAGCAACATCTCTTCTTGAGGAGCTATACAACCTAGAATCATCCTTACCTTCTACCACATGGACATTTCTACAGTTCCTCCAGTCTTATATTAGCTATTTAACTAGACTTTCTATTCAATAAGGATAATTGAATCATTTCTCTTTCACAGGCTGCTCACAGAAATATCAAATGCTTCTGCCACTTTTATTCTGGTCCAAAGATATGTAAACAATCAAAGAGAAATCTAATCTGTTCTTTTTTTGGCAATCATCTAATAATCTAATCGCCAATGAAAAAACAATCTACTTTTTTTTATGGCAAATAGTAAGTGTAAAAAAAAAATGGGGGAGTAAGCTCGTAATACCTAGAATTATGTAGGAAGATAGTCTAGGCACAGTTTCTAACATACCCAACTTCAGCCACTTGGCAGTGACACAGTTAACTAGACTCTAGAACTCATCAAGGAAACTGCTGAGACTTCTGAAGGCATAACCCGGCAGAAGAATGCATAACCTTCCTCCTTCCAGACACCCGATATCATAGGCTCAGTCATCTGCAGGAAGAGCTGCTCATTTCAATATACAGAGTACCTCCAGACAGCAAATAATGCATGGGAAGCAATCTCGGGGTGGTCAACCAATAGCCACAGCTTGGAAACCCATTTTCTAGTCTCAGAGGAGCCATGGAGAATGAGACACATCATGAAACACCTGTAGACACCCAAGTCCAGCAGCAGACCAGGCCCCCATGAGCAATCTGGGTCTCTCTGCTCAACTTTCTGGGTTATCCCTACTGGTACACAGGTAAAAGTACAAAGGTGTACAGATACAAAGAAAAAGAAAAAAATTATCTATTTTTAAATTTAATGAGTGTAGGCCAAAGATTTATTCCCCCTCTTTACTACTCTTTTATTGACTATTATCAGTGTGTATAATAATGGCCCATTATTATGACATAAATGTGTTTATCCATTATTCAAAGAATCTTGTTGCTTTATTATTAACAACTAATATAGTTATATATTGTTACTATATATTATATATTGCTATATAATCTTGTTGCTATATAATATATATCTTGCTATATAATATATATTATATATAATATATTTAATATATAACATAGTTGCTATATAATATATCCCTCGTTGCTATTATTAACAACTAATATAGCTAATATAACTAATATAATAGTCAGTGCTTACTCTGTGCCTGACAATGTGCTTATTATATGCATTTTCTCATTTAATTGTGACTACAAGTTATAATGGGCTAAGTAATTTGTATAACTTTATATATGAGATATTGTACCATGAAATAACTTTCATCTCATTCAATTGCAACCTGTGAGAAGTTGATAAACTTTTGTATTAGGGACTGAATAACATTAATAAAGGGAGGCTTGTGGGGACATTTGTGGGAAAGAAAAATCAACTCAAAGAAAGTGAAGTCAGATTTCCATGACTTGTTTTCTGTAAAAATTTGGATGACTTAGTTTTGCTAAGCTGGTTCATCAGCTATAGAATCAGATTAATAATAGCTCTACCCTATAGTGCTGCTTTGAAATTAAAAGATAGCATAATTATTTGGCCATAGGAAATTAAGCATAATTACCGAAATGAAAATGCTATTTGCCTAGTCACATTTATAGAAACCTTATTTGATCACTATAGGTTTTAATTCAACAAATGTTTAAATTAGCTCTGGGTGCCAACATTCCCAACTCTGAAAAATGTTAGAAAATGATAGGACACTGCATATTTCATAGTATTTTTATATTCATATGTTTCTAAAAGCAATTTCTCACCAATTTTACGATGTTCAAAATTGGACATTTCATCTTAATTCTACCCAATACCTTAAAAGAGATTTTTAGGCAAACCTGGTCCCAGACAGCCAAAGACCAAGCTTGCTGCTTCATCCTCAGAGTTCCACGTGGATTACCTAATGTTATTAGTTGGTGCCTTAGTCAGCCGCTGGAACAAACTCCCATAGACTGGGTGGCTGACGTACAGACATTGATTTCTCGCAGATCTGAGGAAGTCCGCAATTGGGGTGGCAGCGTGGTTGGTTTCTGGCAAGAGCTTTGTCACTGTGTCTTCACAGCGCAGGGAGATAGACACTGTAAGCTCTCTGGTAAGAACACTAATCCAATTGCGGGGCCCCACTCTCACGATCCCATCTAAACCTAATTACCTCCCAAAGGCCCCACTTCTAAATACCATCACTTTGGGAGGTAGGACTTCAACATATGAATTTTGAGGGACACAAACCTCCAGTGTAGAACATTTGACTAGGGCTGCCATGGCAAAGGGCCACAAACTAGGCAGCTTCCACAGTAGAGATTCTTTGTCTTCCGGGTATTGAGGGTGGGAGTCTGACATCAGTACATCATAGGGCTGGTGCCTGCTCAGAGCCAGGCAGAACCTACTCCATGACTCTCTCTCAGCTGCTGACGGTTTGAGGGCAACCTTCGGCATTCTTTGGCTTCTGCTGGATCACTCTGATCTCTGTCCTCATCTTCACACCATGTTCTCCTTCTGTGTCTGTGTCCAGATTTTCCCCATGCCATAAAGACATCAGTCATCAGACTAGGAGCCTAGCCGGCCCCAGAATGATCTCATCTTAACTAATTACATCTGCAGTGATCCTATTTCTGGGTAAGGTCACATTTTAAGGTATTAGGGGTTAGGACAACAATATTTGAATGGGGGGGCACAGTTCAATTCGTAACACCTAGTTACCTTTAGTATTTGTTAAGACTTAGATAAGGAGATGAGACACTTAGTCCCAGGTATCGTAGGCTATATTATTTTTTCACAACACTATAAAATATTATTTAATGTATGATGTGGTCTATGTTTTCTCCCTTGAGAAAATAGACTTTTCTTCTGTGAGAAGTATAGGCAATTGAAAGAAAGTTCTGAGCTTTGTGAATGAAAGGCAACTCTCATTTACACAAAGAAATTGAATCCTAAGTGTCATCTGAGAACACTTTGCCAAATCAAATTAGCAATTTGCTGAGTTTCCTGGTATGGCCAGTGTTTAAAACACCTCCAGTGTTTAAAAGGGATTTCCAAATTAGCTATTAAAAAGCATTTAATTTTGCATAAAGCAGCTTTCACTACAGAGCCTTAATTAAAAGTCACTATTCAATTATTTATGTACCACTCAGGGTATTCAAATGATTTAGAAGGAACCAGCAAGTCACATTTTACAGATCCGGGCCCACTGACACACAACCACCATGGCAAATTCAAAATACTATCACAACTTTCCTTCTTCGTGTTTGTATTTATTAGCCTTTAGGCAAAGCTGCCAGCTAATGCGGTCTCTAACCACGTCAAAGCCAAGAAGATGTTGGACGTACTCTGAATACTCAAAAGTCCGGAGCAATTCAGATCTCAGAAGTCTTACCAGCTTTCAGGAGAACAATAACATTGATAATACAAACAATTTTTTTTTTAGTTGGCTCCACACCCAACATGGGGCCCGAACTCAGGATCCTGAGACCAAGAGTCATATCCTCTACCAGCTGAGCTAGCTACATGTGCCAAAATAACATATTTTTAAGAGTTAAGTACTAATCACACCGACAGAAAGAAGACTCTAATATCTAATGCAACAAGGCATCTGCCACTCTTTGGTTACCAGGGAGGCTCTGAGGCCATTGGAGGCCCAGTCTGGTGGCTTCCAGCCCCGGTCAGTTGCATTATGGGTTCCTGAAGAGGGGAGAGTATAAAGGTGTGCCATGGTCTCCCAAAACAATAAGCAAATGAATAACATGGGTACTCACCACTCCTCTCTGATACCTTGATGATGTCCAAGAGGTGTTCTACCACCTGGACGTCTACTGCAGGAGAGACCTACCAAGGCTGACACTGCCCATCACAGACAAGTAGCTCAGGCAAGAGCCGTGGGAATTATACTCCAGGTGGAAGCAGGTCACAAAGTTCTAAGTGTGGCTGTTTGGGACAGTGAAGACTGGAGAGGCAGTGGGGGCTCTCACCAGCTACAGCTTCAACTGGCAAGCCTCAATCTCTCTTTTTATATGCACAGTATCCCGAAAGCCTGAGTCCAGTTTTAAGTTTTAGTATCTCCAGTAGTATAGATACTACAAACTTACAAAAGGAGTATCGTTTGGAAGACTCATTTCTCTACACTTACTTAGTTTTGAAATATTTGGAAAATTAATGGTTAATTTTTTTAGACCCTCTAAAGAGGGCAGATACCAACTAAAATGAAAGATTAAATTAAAAATATATTATCTGGGGGGCACCTGAATGGCTCAGGGAGTTAAGTGCTTGCTTCCGCTCAGGTCATGATCCCGGGGTCCTGGGATCAAGCCCTGCATCGGGCTCCCTGCTCGGCAGGCAGCCTGCTTTTACCTCTCCTTCTGTCCCTCCCCTGCTTGTCTCTCTCTCACTCTCTTTCAAATAAGTAAATAAGGGGCGCCTGGGTGGCGCAGTGGGTTAAAGCCTCTGCCTTCGGCTCAGGTCATGATCCCAGGGTCGAGCCCCGCATCGGGCTCCGGGCTCCGGCTCTCTGCTCAGCAGGGAGCCTGCTTCCTCCTCTCTCTCTGCCTGCTTCTCTGTGATCTCTGTCTGTCAAATAAATAATAAATAAAATCTTAAAAAAAAAAACAAATAAGTAAATAAAATCTTAAAAAACATATATATACTCTTTGGCCAAGACACATATGTAACAATGTTCAACCTCATTTATCATTAGGAAGATGCAAATCAGAACCACAACAGCCTATCACCTCATACCCTTTAAGATGGCTACAATAAAAACAACCACAATGAAGAAAAACAAAAAATAGCAAGTGTTGAGAAGGATGCGGATAGATTAGAACCCTTGCTCGCTGCTGGTGGAAATGCAAAATGCGGCCGCCGCTGTGCAAAGCAGATGGCAGGTCCTCCAAAAGTGGAAGAGTCCCACTTCTGGATATGGATCCAAAAGAACTGAAAGCTGGGTTTCGAGGAGATACTTGCACACCCACGCTCATGGCACCATCATTCACAATAGCTGGGCGGTCGAAGCAACCCAAATGTCCCCCAGTGAATGAAGGGATAAACAAAATGTGGAACACACACACACAGTGGAATATTGTTCTGCCTTAAAAAGGAAGGACGTTTTGACTCATGCTACAACGTGGATGAACTTCAAGGACATGATGCTAAGGGAAATGAGCCAGTCACAAAAAGACAAGTACCATACAAATCCACTACTCTGACGTATCTACAATGGTCATATTCATAGAAACTGAAAATAAAATGATGATTGCCAGGGGCTGGGAAAAGGAGAAATGGGTAGCCATTGCTTATTGGGAATGACGTTTCAGTTTTGCAAGACGAAAGCAGTCTGGTGATCGGTTGCACAACAACGTGAAGATATTTAATACTACTTCACTGTACATTAACAAACTGTGAAGATGGTACATTTTATGTTAATGAATTTTTTACCACAACAAAAAAATGTATCCTTCAAACTTTCTCAGTGCTGCATGAAAGTGTGATAAATGTAAATGATTGTATTTTCAAATGATTGGGGTTTTTGTTGTTGTTTAGATTTTGAAGCATTTATGCTTCTCAGATTACCAAAACTTAAAATGTCACTGACTTTTGAGCTATCATACATTTTGGAGCTTCCCTCCATTTGTGCCTGATAGTGAGCCCTAGTAGGTTGAGGTTAGCTGAAATGCTCCTGCTCTAAAATCCATATGGTAAATAAAAGCTTCAACGTGATTTTTGAAACATTTGATATTTTAGAACTTTGTGTGGATTTGAAATGCACTTGCATTATCACAAAAATTTCATAATTACATTTGGCAATACTTCCCAGCAGATTCTAAAATAAAATTGTAAGTGTATATTTTAGAATAGTTGTAAGAATAGTTTAATTTTTTCTCTCTTTGAATTATGAAAAGTTTCAAATATCTTAAAAAGGAAGAGAGATGCTGGGACGGCTGGATATCCATATTTAAGATTCACTTTCGCGCCTATTGAAGGCGTTGGTGGGTCCGAACCCTCACAAAAGTACTATGCTACTGAGGAATAAAGAATTTTGTGCTATGTTTTGAAAGCAGCTGTTTTTAAAATCAACAAAGTATTTACTTGCAAAATCAAATTTTACCAGTAACAAGGCTATGGGACACTCTTACTTAAATGACTAAACTTTTCTTTTTCTATGGGCTGAGTTGCTTCCAACAGGGTCATTGAATTTACAGTAATCATGAGAGCTGGTGAGTCAACGCAGCCTTCTAAGACAAACATTGTTTACAACTTCAAGTGGACAAACACAATTCTCCAAAACAAATATGTTCACGAACACTGCTTTCCATACAACAAAATAGCTCCAAGGTCAACAGTGCTTAGAGCATATTTAATAAAACAATAATAAATATAGATACAAAAACAAAAAAAAATGAAATATTAGGGGAAAGTCCCTTCTTTTAGGAAACAGACTAAGATACTTTAGTATAATAAGGAACAGGCTGAATGTTGATTTAACTTACTTTTTATGGCGAATAAGGGCTAAATATTCTTTATCTTCCTTCCTTATTTCTCTAAATATATAGTTATGACTGACCTGGTGCTTTGAGTTCTTGGAGTTAATTTGTTTCAGAACTGTTTCATTTTTTCCTCTCAGTTTTCACTTTAGGAATCATTATCTACAGTAGCTTTTTTTCCTTTAACTTAATCAAGGCTGAATTAAAGTACCCTGAGCTAATCATTTCTTTTTTTCCCTTGTAATGGTTCATTGTGAATGCACATTACAACCTACCTTCTTTATATCCTATTGACATTTTGACGATTGTTGTATGTTGAATAATGCTATGATCCCCCTTCCCCCCACAAGGATACCCATGCTCTAATCTCCAGAACCTGTGAATATGTCTCTTTAGGGGATACAGGAGCTTTGCAGATGTGACTAAACAAGGACTTTAAGATGGGAATGTGTCCTGGGTTATCCTGGTGCAATGGAGTCACCAGAATCCTGTCAGTGGGAGAGCAGGATGTACAGAACAGAGACTCTGCTGCTGGCTTTGAAGAGAGGGGAAGAGACCGCAAGCCAAGGAAGACAGGCAGCTCCTAGAAGCCAATAAAGGTGAGGACCTGGACTCTTCTCTAGAGCCCACACAAGGAACACAGTTCTGCTGACCCCTTTTATACTTGTGAGCACCCGAAGGCGAAGGTGGTAAATCTGTGTGGCTTGTAAGCCACGTCTGTGGTGATCTGTTGACAGTGTCAGGAGGAAATTAATACAAGAATGGTCTGCAAGCAGCTCTCCCTCATCTCCTTCGTGGGCTCTGAAGATGCTGCCTGTGGTGCTGTTTTAGGTGTGTTTGCGAGGCCAGTACTGCTCACGCAAGTGCCTCCTGTTCGTGGCCTGAAGCGTGGTTGAGACGTGAGGGCAATGGTGAGCTGCCTTCTAGTAAACAGCGGGGTTTCTCCCACGTGTGATGACCTCAGTTACAGATTAGAAAGCTGTTCACTATAATCAAAACACTGACAAATTAAACTGAAATAAGACAGACTTTCTAGAGGACAATTCAAGGAAATGGCGTACCTAAACCCAATTAGGACCTCTAATCAGCAAGTTTCAACTGCCCTGCTTCATGTCACTTGAGTTTCCTATAAATTTGAGTAGAATATACTCATCTTGAACCTTTATTGATTCGAGATAAGTCTGGAACAATCAGATAAAATTGATATGAAAAATGTTTCCAGACTGCAATACTTTTATGCTCCTTAATTAAATATCGATCTTTGAGGTATTCTTTGATTATCCTCTTTCCCATTTGGTTCAGAGCCCAGATTGTCTTTGTACTTCTGCTTCCACATAGAATTAAGACTACTGCTCTGTCTCCTTTTATCCTTCCGGGCTGGGTGCTGTGATTGCTTTTTCTTCCCCATCCCCACCCCCAACATTTGCCTTCCAAGATAATAACCTCAGAGCTGGGTGTGTGTGTGTGTGTGTGTGTGTGTGTGTGTCCGTGTGTCTCCATGTTCTCCAGTTTTTTTCTGCTGAAATCCTGCTGAAAGAAGGCCTGGGAAGAAGAGGTTTTTTAACAAGGCAAGGCATGAAGTTATATTTAGTTCATTCTGGGTTTCACTATTCTAAATGTTACCATCACCTCCCAACATCCCGATCAGGTTTTGAAAATTAGATCTTTAGCACTATGTGTTTTAATTTAAAAGTTTTTTTCAGTGTTAATAAAACAAAGAGAAAAAAATCCAATTTATCCCCAAACAGACACAAGTAGGTACAGGCTTGGTATAATGCGCAGAGCTGCCTGCATTCCTTAGCTCACTATTGTTTTGAATAATGCAAGTTTATCACCTTAGTTTTTTGTTGTTTTTTTAAATATAATTTTTAATTTTTTAATTAACATATAATGTCTTATTAGCCCCAGGCGCACAGGTCTGTGAATCGCCAGGTTGACACACTTCATAGGACTCACCATAGCACATACTTCCCCAATATCATCTTAGTTGTTTTTTTTTTTTAATTTGTTTATTTGTCAGAGAGAGAGGGAGAGAGAGAGAGAGTGAGCACAGGCAGACAGAGTGGCAGAGGGAGAAGCAGGCTCCCTGCCAAGCAAGGAGCCTGATGTGGGACTCGATCCCAGGACGCTGGGATCATGACCTGAGCCAAAGGCAGCCGCTTAACCAACTGAGCCACCCAGGTGTCCCTCATCTTAGTTTTTAAAGTAAAAAATGTACCATGAGTTACCTAACCTACTCCATATTTCTTAGAAAATGGGCTATAATTTTTTCCTAAAACAGTACTTGCCGTGTTCTGAGGCCACACTCCTAACCGACATGGACAGAAAGTTAGCAGGTCACTAAGCCAGGCCCTTCAGCCCATCAGCCCCAGTTCTTCCCTCGCCCACCCCTTCAGTTGTCTCTCCACTGAGATCCCTTTGCTCTTCATGTTTCCGTTGTGAGACTGTGTCAGAAGGAAGAATAGCATCCAGGACAAAAATGTGTTGAGAGTGGGGGCGTTGACGATGCAAACACATTTCACAGGGGCGCTGGCAGCCCAGCCTTCCCTCTGCCAGGAGTAACTGGATACCGCTATTTGGCGAAAACTTGCTGGTTGGCTGCCAACTTTTTTTTTTTTAATCCGCATATTCTTGCATGAGTTCTATGCACTTTTCCTGAATGCACACATTTCTAACATATTTTACAGTCCAATCTTCAGAGGCATCTTCTGTATTCATTTGGTTATTTGCAAATCTTTCACTATTGGAATCGGTCTTTATTTTCAGCATGATTTGAAGAACCGGGATATTTTCCTCACATCTAAAACAATGCACATAGTGTAAGAACCTCTGGGGAATTAATTTGTTTACCTGAAACTCTGTTGGTCATTGTCTTTGAAAAATATTTTTTCTTTCATACACAAGGGCAAGAAACAAACAAACCTTTGGACTCTACTAAAGCAACTTTAGGAATTAACATTGACTTGACTATTTTTAACCACAGGATGGTGGAGGAACTGGTCAGTGGCTTTTATTTGGCTTAAAAAATTTTACTATTGAGCCTTTTAAAAAATTGTGGTTTGTGGTATTAGCAAGTCTTTAAATCTTTCTATTATAACATTCTTTACACTGTCCTGAGAGCATAGAGATAGG
Organism: Mellivora capensis; assembly: GCA_004024625.1. Lineage (NCBI taxonomy): Eukaryota > Metazoa > Chordata > Mammalia > Carnivora > Mustelidae > Mellivora > Mellivora capensis. Next base: position 48,373 of record PISX010003426.1, on the reverse strand, counting down.
GTTCAAAGGGGTCAGAAAGAAGTTCTGGAGAATCTCCAAGTCTCAGGTCTTATGCTTGAATTACGGGATCACACACACTTAGAAAGATACTTTTAGATTTCATCATGTCTAACCATCTGATTTTGCAAGAGAAGTAACTCAAGTCAAGAGAAGATGAGAGTGAAGAACAGAGAGCACATGGTCTCTTTTATTGGAGGGAAGAAACCAGTTTCTTAAATCACATACAATGCATGTGTCCCCAAAACGATGTTACTTCAGACTTTGAACATAAACATAGCCCTCCAAAGCTATTATAAGAATAAATGAATGATATAGATCTATCCATCTCTCTCCCTCCTAGTGTTTTTATTCCTCTGGTAGAATTCTGACTAACACAGTTATTGGTATCCTTGTATCTTGATATCCTATTATGACAAAAACAATTGAGCCACTGAATAAGCTCCGTCATGTAATGAAACCCATAGTCTATTTTTAAAGTTACCAGTTTTCCCTGTAAAACTACCAGGAAGTAAGGCATTATTTATAATTTTGTGTTTTTCCTATCAGCTAGAACATAACAAGGTATAATAGCTTTCGAAGGTGCCTATCAGGATATAAAACAAAGGCCTTATAACTGCCCTGATCTCCCCTGGTGACACTTGTGTGACACTGATGCTCACTCACTGTGTGATAGTAATTCTGTTATATAAATTATGACCTAAAGGAATGTACAGTCCCTGACTTTTTTTTTTTTTTTAAATATAGTAATGAGCATAGCTGCCTTCCTGGTTAAGTTTTGTGTGTGTGCGTGTGGGTTGGTTTTTTTTTTTTTTTTTTTTGGTCGTTGTTTTCGTTTTTTAAGAATTTATTTATTTGACAAAGAGAGAGACAGTGAGAGAGGCAACACAAGCAGGAGGAGTGGGAGAGGAAGAAGTAGGCTTCCTGCTGAGCAGGGAGCCAGATGGCTGGATCCCAGGACCCCGGGATCATGACCTGAGCCCAAGACAGAAGCTTAACAACTAAGCCACCCAGGCATGTCCCCTGGTTAAGTTTTAACAGAGATTTTTGTCCTATGGACTTAAAATAATTTTTATAAAACATCTGCTTTTCTTGCTGCTGCTAGGTAACTAATGTCTGATGGAGATGATATTTAAACTAAAAGAGGATTTCTAGAACCAGAACCCTCTCTTTGGAGCTGTGAGCAATCAAGTTGAACATAAGTTAACTGACTTTCATACATACCTCTGAGTAGGATCTAGGCATGGAATAAAATGTAAATTATTGTTTGAGTTTATTGAAGTCAGATGCCAAATTCATAGCGACATAGGCTCTTCCTTGTAATCTCTTGGGTCTCTTTTGACTTTTGGGGGAGGCTGAACCCCACCTGAAACCACTAACAATAACATGATAAATTGTTTCTAACATTAGCTCTCTCCAGATGTGGAAGCTACAGGGTATTTTTTCCCCAGGTTTTTTAATGAGAAAAATGTAATATAATTGAAAAAAGCTTACATGTAATAAATATATACATGAACTAGGATAGCTATGGCTATTGTATGTATAGAGCTGTAAGCTGGACTAATGGGCTATTTAATAAGATTCCTAAAAGAAGGAGTGGCTCAGCAGGTCAAGCCTCTGCCTTTGGCTCAGGTCATGATCTAAGGGTCCTGGGATTGAGCCCGGCATCGGGCTCTCTGCTCAGCAGGGAGCCTGTTTCCCGCCCCCCTCCCCGCCCCCTGCCTGCCTCTCTGCCTACTTGTGATCTCTCTCTCTCTCTCTGTCATATAAATAAATAAAATCTTAAAAAAAATTCCTAAAAGAATTTATTGTTAAAGTTCCTGCTTCTGGTAATGGCCAAGTAGTATCTATAAGACCAAACTCCCTATAGGTAACAAATATACACTCCAAACAAAGTAAGAAAAACAATTATTTGAAGGTACTGGAGAATGACCAAAACTCAGGCAGGTATGGTGGAGGGCAAAGAGTGGGAGGAGTTGATTGACACTTAGAGGAAGACAAGAGCAATGGGTGAGTGTGTCTCCTCCATCCTTCTAAAAAACGTGTATGTGCATGCACGCAGGTGTGTGTGTGTGTAAGTGCTTTGAGTTTAGGGCAGTTCCAAAACATTCATTTGAAACTCCCCCGACCTCTCACCAAAAAAATGGAGGTCAGACAGCAAAACAAGCTCTTTAAGGGACTGAAAGACAAAAATTGCAATCCCAGAACACCATCCAGTGAAACTATTCTTTAATAATAAAAGCTATTAATAAAGACATTTTCAAGTAAAAGTTAATTAAGGTAATTTGTTAGCAGGTCTCTACCTCTAGCAATTCTCAAAATAGGGCTTTTTGGTTTTGGTTTTATCATTAAGAGAAATGATACAAGGTAAAAACTCAGATCTTTGGGAAAGAAGGGAAGCCCCGAAATGGTACATAAATGAATAGGTATACAACAAGTATTTTTTAACTAGAAAAATACACCAAATGATTAAAACAAAAGGTGATTTTGTCTTCTGGAGTGTTTACTGTTTGTAGACACAGTTTATATGATCACTATTACAAGAAAGGATGGGAGAGAGGGTAAATAGATCTGTACAGTTATAAGGTACTTATATTTTATGTAAAGTATTACAATATTAATTCAAACTAGACTGAAAATTTGTGTTTGTTCAATGTAATCCCCAGGGCAACCACTAAAAAGGTAACAAAGAGGTATAGCTAGAAGGCAATAAATTAAAATGGTATTCTAAAAAAAATTCAATTAATTATAGAAGTAGGTAGGAAGGAATGGAGAGAGGAGTAAAATCCAGAGGGAAGAAGTGGGAAAAAAAATCGTAAAATTGTACACTTAAATCTAACTGTATCAGTAGTGGATCATACATGCCATTTAAAAGGCATAGAGTATCAAGATGGACTTTTTTTTTTTTTTAAAGCAAGACTCAGTTATATAGTGTGCCCAAGAGTCAACCTTTAAATGCAAAGACAAAGATAGCTTGGATGAAAAAAGATATGCCATACAAACAGTATCTTAAAAAGGTCGGAGGAGCTATACTAATCAGAAAAAGTGCACTTCAAGATAAAGATTGGTACTAGAGGCAAAGAGGGACATTTCATAGTGAAAAATTGGTCAGTTCATGAGAAAGACATAACAATCATAAATGTGTATCCATCTAATAACAGAGCCTCCAGGTATATGAAGCAAAATTGGTCAAATTAAACAGAGCCATGGGCAATTTACAATCAAGATTGATTTTGACACCCCTTTCTCAGCAATTAATAGAATTACCAGACAAAGAAATCACTGAAAACAGAATCTCTGAACAACTCGATCAATCACCATGACCTCATATATATTTATAGAACATTCCATCTAACAACTGCAGATTAAACATGACTTCCAAGTGCACATGGTACATTCACCAAGACAGACCACATGCTGTAAAACAAGTCTTAATAAACATACAAGCTCTGAAATCATAATGTGTTGCTCTCTGACCACAATGAAATTATGGTGGAAAGCAATAGCATGTTAAAAAAACAAATATCTGGATATTTTTAGAAATTATTTATTTATTTTTAAAGATTTTATTTTTAAGCAATCTCCATACCCAATATGGAGCTCAAACTCATACCCCTGAGATCAAGACTCAGATGCTCCGAGCCAGCCAGGTGCCCCAATAACTGGAAATTTTAAAATGCCCTTATAAATAGTCCTTGGGCCATTGCCATTATTCATTACATTTCAAGAGCCACTGAGTGTTCACATGCTATGATATGAAACAGGTTTTGATGTGAACAAAAGACTAGAGGCCATATGGGCAAAGTAAACAAACAGCTTCTCTAAGCTCTGTGGAAAAGCTTTAAGGTTTGGCCAAAAGAAGATCAATGATCAGTTAGTTCATTTGTTATTTTATCCCCAGCAGTGCTGCGGCATCAGAACTTCACAATCCTGTTTGTTTGTTTTTTATAAGATTTATTTATTTTAGAGAAAGTTGGGGGAATGAATGAGCAAGCAGGGGGAGGGGTACAGGAAGAGGGAGAGAGAGAAATCTCAAGCAGACTTCCCACTGAGCATGAAATCCAACATGGGAATCGATGCCAGGACCCTGAAATAATGACCAGAGCTGAAACCAAGAGTCTGATGCCCAACCGACTGAGCCACCTGGGCACCCCTTTTACCAATTTTTTGTTACAAACTACTTAGCCTAAATGGAATTCTCCTACCTATGCATGTACACACGGACTTCATCTTTCACTACTCTCTTGCCCTTATGTTCCTCACCATTATCCAGAAATCTAATTGGAGATATGTTTGGGCATACTTACCTTCTAGATTCCATTGCATTTGGAAAAGCTGCTGCTTGTTACTAAAACCCTGAGTTTGGTGATGAGCATATTGGAAAGAAGAAAAAATGAAATATGTTTTCATCTCCTTGCTCAATAAGAAGATAAAAAGAAAAAAAATCAGTGTTCAGAAGAACTATAACTTTTTAGAAGTCATTCCCACACACTTGGGAATGAGTTCATACCAGCTTCCAGCTACTTCCATGGCTTGGTCTAGATTGTAAAGCTGCAGGACACTGCTATCTTCATCCTCTCACAGCACTGAAGCATGCCAGGTCATCTTGCCTCCAGAGATATTTTTCAGTCTCTGATTGGCCTCCAAAAAAGTGATGTCTTTCACCTCAGCTAACCTCTTATTTCTGCCAAAGCCTGGTCTCACCTCTGTTCTACTTGTCCTCCTACCCTGTATCTTCAAGAATGTGAGCCAAGGTGGTCTACCACTCAGTTTAGGTCCAGCCAGTGTTTCTTTTTTTTTTTTAAATATTTTATTTATTTGACAGAGAGAGATCACAAGTAGGCAGAGAGGCAGGCAGAGAGAGAGAGAGAGGAGGAAGCAAGCTCCCTGCTGAGCAGAGAGCCTGATACGGGGCTTGATGCCAGGACCCTGAGATCATGACCTGAGCTGAAGGCAGAGGCTTAACCCACTGAGCCATCCAGGTGCCCCAACAACCAGTGTTTCTTAAAACTGAGCCTGCATCAGAATAAGCAGAGTGCTTGTTAAAATAGATTGGAGAGAAAAAAAATAGATTGGAGGGTCTACCCCCAGAATTTCTGATTTAACAGGTCTGGAGTGGATTCCAATAATAGCCACTTCTAGCTCCCAGGTGATGCTGATGTTGGTTCTGGGAGTCTACGCATAGAAAACCACAGGATTTTCCTGCTCAAAGAGAAAGAGAAAGCTAAGAAAGAATCCAGTATTTACTCAACAGATTTTTTTTTTCTCTTGTAAGAAGTCAAGACTGGCTGAATTGAGATGTTTCAAATCCTTTCACACCTCTCAAGCATACTTTAAAATTTCAGAGGAAACAGGAGTTTGAGAGAGCTAGGGAAGAAATTATAGAAAGTTTTTAAGCTAGGTTCAACTCTACAGGATTGGGTTTCTTCTACATCCCAGTTACCAAGGGATTAGAAACCATCTATCCCAGCGGTTTTCGTTTTGTTTTGTTTTAAGATTTTATTTATTTTGAGAGAGAGAGAGCACATGAGCACAAGCCAAAGGAAGAGGCAGAGGGAGAAGCAGACTCCCCGCTAAGCAGGGAGCCGGACACGGGACTTGATCCAAGGACCCTGGGATCATGACCTGGGCCAAAGGCAGATGCTTAACTGACTGAGCCACCCAGGCACCGCATGGTTCTTAATATGCTGTCACTGGACCACCAGCAGCAGCAGAACCTGGGACTTTATTTGAAATGTAAATCCCCAGGCCCCAACCTACGTGTGCAAGTCAGAAGCTCTGGGCTGTTGTCAAAAATCGGTAATCCACAACACCTCCAGGTGACTCGCATGCCCACGAAAGTCTGAGAGCTAATGATCTAGCCCAGGGAGGCTTCACCTTTCTTAGATCTGTTCTAGGATGGGGGTGTGGGCTGAGGGGCTCACAGTTGTTCAACACTGTGTTGTCAACACTCACAATGCACTTTTCTGGAGTCTGGCTAGACAATACTGCAACAAAGTAATTTTGCTTCCTTTGGAAACAGATTAGGGATAGTTTCAGGATCATTTCATCCGTTATGGGTCCACATGTTACTGGCTCTGTTTTAGAGAATAGCATAATCAATGATGCATTTCTGCAGAGTATAATAATCCAAATTCTTACTAAGTACCAGTCAGGCTGTGGTCCCAATGCTGAATTAAAACAAAAACAAGTATAGGAAAACATTAGAATGAATTTATGATCAACCTTTTAAAAGGAAATTCTTTTTTTTTTTTTTAAAGATTTTATTTATTTATTTGTCAGAGAGGGAAAGCGAGCGAGCGATCACAGGCAGACAGAGTGGCAGGCAGAGACAGAGGGAGAAGCAGGCTCCCTGCCAAGCAAGGAGCCCGATGTGGGACTCGATCCCAGGACGCTGGGATCATGACCTGAGCCGAAGGCAGCCGCTTAACCAGCTGAGCCACCCAGGCGTCCCAAAAGGAAATTCTTAAGGCACATTCACTCAGTTATTCATTCAAACATTTACTGAACACCTTCTCCACGAGCTATGCATCAATCTAAGATATACAACTGAGCAGAACACAACCCACCTCCTTTGCTGAAGACATCAGAGGCTGCAGAAATCAGCACGGGAATGGGTCTTGGGAACTGTCTGACCTGGTGGTTCTCAGTACTGTCCTCACACCAGGAGGATCAGTTATCCCCTGAAATTTGCCTGCAGATCTTGCCCCAGGTGACCTTCTGAGTCAGAAACTCCTGGTGGAGGGGTGGGGGAGGCGTGGCCAGCGATCCAGATTAAGCTCTTTGGGTGATCTGGACACACACTGAGGTTTCAGAACCATCAACCTAGCCTAATTTTATTTTATCTTTCTTAGGTCACAGACCAGTCAGAGAACGGACTGAAAAGAGTCTTGTGTACAACATTGGGTGGTGTGCACTGTGAAGTCCCAGTTTAAGGCATGATCAGGTCCAGGCTCTTATTTTACAATTAAGCAAAGTAAATACCGAGAGTTAAGTCACTCGCTAATTAGTTAAACAGCTAATTAATGGCAGAATGCCGCCTCCAAGCTCAAGCCAAACGATCCCAAATTCATCTCTTTATTCCTCTGCCTACACAGCAGCAAAAGCAAAATGTGGGAGACAGAACACAGAATTGAAGCCCCACTAATCTGCGATTTAATTTTTAAAGAATCGATTTTGCCCACGTAAAAATGGGACTACTCCTTGGAGAAGGCAGCCACGATTTTCTTTTTGTAATGTCTACCATGAGGAAATGTGCGTGTTCCAAAATGATCTCTGAAAAGCAGATATTATTCTCTGTGCCAAAATAAAACAGTGTAACTTTTGGCTCATTAAAAAAAAAAAACAATGTTCTCAGGGCACCTGGGTGGCTCAGGTGGCTAAGTGTCTGACTTGATTTCAACTCAGGTCATGATCTCGGGGGTGTGTGGGATGGAGCCCCTCATCTGGTTCCAAGGTGGGCACAGAGCCTGCTTAAGATTCTCACTCTCCTTCTTCCTCTGCCTCCCTTAAAGAAAAAAAATGTTCTCATGTTTCACACGCTCTTGCTGAAAGAGCTGGGTATCACTGTTGGTATAGAGACTGTGCTCACTTAATTACATACCAGAAAGGAACTAAACACAAAGGACAACAGCAAGGAAAAAGTTGAATGAAAGAAGGCATAAACAAAATAACGCTGTCTGCATCCGCTTCAAAGATGGGCAAAATGACTCTGCTGTCAGAACACAGGATGATTTATGCTGAGGAGGTGAAGGTGGAGACTGGGAAAGGCATGGGGGTGACTCTGGAATTCTGCTAATATTTCCTGTCTCACTGCATGGCTAGTTACACAGGTGTGCTGTTTCTACTCAAGCCATAAACTATGCATTTTTACTTATTTACCAATGAATAATTGAAACCCACAAAACCAAGGTGTAGAGATTTTAAATGTGGAAAGATTAGCTCTAAAAGGGTTTTTTCACGGAGAAATGTTTTACTGACACCTGTTGTGCAAGAAGAGGTCCACAACAGTGGAGAAGCATCTATCTGGAGGGACCTTGACGCCTATTATCTTTCAAAAGTATGCGTTGGACAGAAGTAATTGCTATTAGCTCAGAGAAGGTGAGGTCAGAGATGTTGAATCAGATGAGCTTAGGACACCACATTGGCTCAAGTCAGATGATTCTAGAGCCAGGCAAGACCTGAGGTGTTTCCAGACTGCTGGTTTTCTTGGCTTGAAAATGAAATATTATACTTTCCCCTACTCTTACAATTTTATACATTGGATCTGCTGAATTTCATATCTTGAGAGGCTAACAGTTTTAAAATTTCTGATTAAAATGATACTGCCTTGAACTCTGTCCCAAATGGAGTAAAATGCATTCAAACGTATAAACGCAAATTCAGAAAATAAGACCACATTGTGTTAAAAATATTCAAATTCTTTGACCCGAATTCCATTTCTATTTTTCTAAATAAGTATAGATAAAGATTTATGTGAAAATATTTTGAATGGTTATTTTTATTTAATTTATTTTTCAAAGATTTTATTTATTTGAGGCAGAGAGAGACAGAACAAAAGAGGGGAGGAGTGGCACGGAGAGGGGGAAGCAGGCTTCCCGCTGAGCAGGGAGCCTGATGCAGGGCTGGATCCCAGGACCCTGAGATCATGACCTGAGCCCAAGGTAGCCGCTTAACCAACTGAGCCATCCAGGTGCCCCTTGAACGGTTATTTTTAAAAGCAAAAAGTTATAAAATGTCTTATATTGAACCATAGAATCATAAATATGTCCCATATATAGCATGAACAATTATCTGTATTGTAAAATCGTGTTTTTGAAGTTATTAATGTGGTAAAATGAATGGATGTAAGTAAATGTAAATAAATGAATGGAATAATATTTAATAAAGGGTAGGACATAAAATTGATGTAGAATGGACTTATTGTTTAAAGAATTAAGCAAAAACATATTTGTAAAAATGTAAAAATATTGGAAGTGCTCATCTCTGTAACAGAAAACTGTGTAATAGTTTCTTCCAAATTTTTTTTCCAAAATAAACATGCTTTAGTTTTTTTAAATTAACAAGGTATTGCATGTTCTTTCTGAAGAAATTCAAGTATACAGAGTAAGAAGAAAAAAGTTCTCCTTCTCCTTCTTCCAGCACTGCCCAAGACTAATGCAAAAATAACAAATATTAGAAAATACCATTCCCTTTCTATGTATTTGTAAAGGCACATTGTATAAACACAGCTTTCCTTAATGGGGAAAATATTCTTTTTAACTTGCATTTTCCTTTGATGATATATTATGAACAAGTTTTTGGATCTACCTCATTCCCTGATATGGATTTATCACAACTTATTCCACTAGTTCCTTTCTCAGACATTTTATTATTCTTTTTCTAAGATTTATTTATTTGAGAGAGAGAGAGAGAGAGAGAACAGGGGAAAGGGGGAGAGGGAGATAATATGCAAATAGTCTCCTGCTTAGCACAGAGCCCATCTCAGGGTGGGTTTGATCCCACAATTCATGAGATCAAGACCAGAGCTGCAACCAAGAGGCAGACACTTAACCAACTGAGTCACCCACGCGCCACCTCTCAGACATTTAGACACAGACATTTTTAAGAATGTCTCAATTCCTTCCAGTTTCATCAATAGAATAATCACTGCACATATGTCTATGGGTATACCTATGGGATGGATTCCAGAATGGAAAGGCTGAGTCAAAGAATATGCGTTTTTTTTTAAGTGTTAATACTTATTGCCAAATTTTAACTCAAAAGGCTGTGTGCAAAAGGAAAGAACCCATTTTTCCCCCCACACGGTACTATGGATTATTGGTTTTAGGAATTTTTTCAAACACAGTAAAATATTTTATCTTATTATCTTGCACATCTCTGATTAACAGTAGGATTGGGCATCTTTCCATGTTGTCCATTTTAATTGGCTTTTCATACTCATTTTGCATTTTCTAAATTTTATTGATTTATAAATGCTCTTTATATTGTAATTTTTATAAAAAGTATTTTCATCTAATCTGTTTAAACTGATCCCACATACATTTGGTGTTTATTTACTCATGTATGAATGTTTCAATATGGAAAAAGTGTTGACATTTTGTAATCAGATTTTTTGGGGGGCTTTGTGTTAATGCTTTTTCCATACCTGTTATAAAGGTATTGCCTACATTTCCTTTTAGTGCTTTCATTGTTTTAAAGTTAAATGAAGAGTTTTGATCTATCCAGACACTTTTTTTGGTCAGTTTTAAAAATACTTAAGATGCTTTCTTTTATTTGAGTATAATTGACACACAATGTTACATTAGTTTCAGGTGTACAACAGTGATTCAATTCAATACATTACTATGCTATGCTCACAGCAAGCATAGCTACCACGTCACCATATGTTATTACAATACCATTGACTGTATTCCCAATGTTGTACCTTTTATTACCATGACTAACTCATTCCTTAACAGGAGGCCTGTATCTCCCACTCCCCTTCACCCATCCCCCACCCACTTGCAACTATATTTGTTCTTTGTATTTATGGGTCTGTTTCTTCCTTTTGTTCGTTTGTTTTGTTTTTTACATTCTACATATTAGTGAAATAATATGGTATTTGTCTTTGTCTGACTTATTTTACTTAGCTTAATACTCCCTAGGTCCATCCATGTTGTCACAAATGCCAAAGTATATGTGTATGTGTGTGTGTGTATACCACACCTTTTCTAACTATTGATGCAGGAAGTCCTTGCTATTTGAGCATTCCCCCTTCCATGCTTACTTACCTTAAAATCACTACCTCAAATTCTGTTTGGAAAAAATATTCTGTGCTTGAAAGTGCTAAATATTTAGTATCCTATTATTGCTACATTTTATAGTTTAAAAAATTGATTTTCTGGATGTCTCCAGATGTTTATTCAATAAAACTGCTAGTTTAAAAAACACTTGCTTGAACTGTGGAGACATTTTTCATTAGTTTGATATCAGAACATAGGGGAGAAAAGGAGTATAGGTGTGGGACTCAGAAGATGGGACCTTAGTTCCATCTTGGTCACTAACTTTAAGGCCTCAGACAACTCTGTGCCTTTCTAGGTCTCAGTGTGGTCACTTTTGATACAGTGGGAACAAAGTCAAATATCCTCTAACACACTTTTAATTCATGATCTCCTAAAAAGAAGGGGAAATTCTCTTACTCATTGATGTATAAAATTAAACATGATGTATATAAAGTAAGACAAAAAAATTGACAAAATGTTTATTACAAATTGCAATATTCAAAATTTTATCTTTAATAAGTCTACTTTTGTCAAGTATCAAATATATATTTAACTTAATACACGTCTGATATATGCCACTTTTCATAATTGGCAGTCAGCACTTATCAAATTAGATGGCCAAATTTATGTTCCAACTAAAATTTTTCATTTTGCATTCAAATAAACACATTAGCATGAACTCTAGGATGCGACTATGACTTCATGATTCTAATTTTTAGCTAGGCGAAAGGGTAGGCAGATAACGGAGGCCTGTCATGAACCAAAGGCCTGGAAGGTATCAGACTCCTCTCCCTTCAGGTTCCTGCTTTTCTCTCATAGGACTATTTTGGAGAACAACACATTCTAGAATTGTCCCTTTGTTTAGTACCAGGTGGTTTCCATCTCCATAACAGGAGACGAATTAGTATTTTCTTTTATAAAACAGAAGGGAAATTGTGAACAGCCCGACCAGAAAGAAAATCTAGTCTGGAAGAGGGGGCATTGCTCAGCAGAATTTCAAGAAAAAGAATATTGGACAGATGTCCATTCAGGAGTACTCTAATCAGTCCAAGGTGCTGTAAAGTTCTTTACGCCTGGCTTAGTTATTCTGTGCTTACTGTTTCCGGTGTAATGTAAATGACGTTCTCACATACAGATGATTTTTCAAAAGGATCTATGCTGGGATAGAGAACCTGACAGAGCTCTAATGGGAAGAAAGGAATTCATCAAAGACTGAGTGTTTAAAATACAGGAAGAATCATCATGTTACAGATGTAGGTATGTGGTTAAGTCATAGGGAAAAGATCTCCTTTTCTTCTTGAGGACAAACAGGTAACCAGAAAGCTGTCTTTTGATTCAGGATGATGACATGACAACATAAAGTTCTTCATGTAGTTAACTTGCTGAATGTTGTTTGCCACGCATCCTCCTTGTTTCAACTCTTACTTAGGAAAAAGTGTTTATCTTGGAGATAACCATTGCCCTGACAGCAACAGGTGCAGGCCTTAAGTTTTCGAGAGTTAAGAAAGAGCTGTGTAATAAAACTATGAACTTTCATGAACAGGAAGATGCTTCATTGTTACTACTAAGGACAAGATAATTTAAAGACTAAACTCACCTAGTTAGAAATATAAACAAAGATCTATTTACATATGTACATCAATTAGCTCTCCTCCCAACAGGGAAGAAAGAGCGCTAAGGAAAACATGAGAAACGTGGAACTATACATGTACATACTTAATAATAATTATTAATACTATCAACATATGGTGTTAGTGCTAATGTGCATGAATTTTGGGTCAATTTCTATTTCAGTATGAAGACAAGTGAAATGTGCTACTCACGATGGTAGAAGAAACAGGGTTATTCCTATAGATGACAAGAAATGTAACCATTCACAATGTTGGGTGGAGAAAAAAAGCGTAACAATGAGAGCGTAACATGACCTGAGCCAATGAGAGGTCATCTGCTTAAGAAGTCAGGTGCACTGAAGAAATAAAAGCTCTGAGAATATAAGCCCAGATTTTTAAAAAGCCATTTATTTTAAAAAACTGGTTTGTCAAATCACATACACAAGCAGATACACAACTACCAAAGTGGCCCTGTTGTAGACACCAGTGGGGCGTTCACCACACAGTACCTGAAAAATACAGCTAAAAAAGAGTAGGAGTCTGTTGAGTATTTAATTTCAGATACCTACTTGACTCCTTGTTGAATGGCTTTAAGTTAGCATATAGTGAGTGAGAGGTAGAGTCCCAAGAATAATAGCTGATGCCTCAGGGCTCCATTTAAAAACAAAACGAAAACGAAAACCATTTCCCCCCCTCTGCACAAGGGAAGCCTATCCTATTTTTTTTTTCTTCTTCTTCTTTGTGAAAACAGAAGCCAAGTTTCTCTTCTCAAATGGTTCAGCATTCCCAGTAAAAGTGTTGTGTGGTAGCCTAGGTATTGTGCTTCATGAGCCATTTAATTTTCTTCACCTTCCGATTCGGATTCTAGGGAGAGAAGAGAAAGTCAGGGATTTTATTCAGAGATTCCTTTAAAATTTTTTTAAAAAGATTTATTTATTTTGAGAGAGAGAGAGAGAGAGAGAGAGAGACAGTGTGTACCAGGGAGTGAGGTGGGGAGGGAGAGAATCATCAAGCAGACTCTCCAATGAGCGTGGAGCCTGATGCAGGGGTTTGGTCTCACAACCCATGAGGTCATGACCTGAGCCAAAACCACGAGTCAAGAGGCTTAATGGACTGAGCCATGCAGGTCTCCACCCTTTTAAAAAAATTTTATTAAGTAAATTCCATGCCCAACGTGGGACTCCAACTCATGACCCTGAGCTGCATGCTCTGCTGACTGAGCCAGCCAGGTGCCCCCAGAGGTTCCTTTAAATAAAGTCATGAAAGAGTTTCTAATATGCTACCCCACCCCAACTCCCCAAAGACACTTTTGTGCCGTAGGCATGCATTTACTAGAAAAGACAGTCATACGAGAGGACAGTAGGAAACTTCAGCTCCTTTTCGCTTTTCAATGGACTTTGCCTTTCTAAAAATGCAGCTTGCTCATAAATATTACTAGAGACTATAATTACTTTTACTCTTCTGGGTGACCTAAAATAAACTTCTCATGCTCAGTGGGATTCACTCTCATCCATTATTCTTCCACCTAGTGCTCCAATTTTAAATCCCAGTAACTGGTTAAGGTGCTGTAAAAATCTATATAATCCCATAAAATGTAATCAAGCCAAAAATTCTCTTTTCCTTTCACAATGGCTGATGATTTATTCCTTTGTTCCCCATTAGAGTGGGTAATTTAACGAGCTGGCTTTCTTTTCTTTTCTTTTCTTTTTTTTTTTTAAGCCATATAGAACGTCTCATTGCTTTGATTTCAGAAAGGAAGGCTAAGTTTGCAGGCAAGATGTTTGGTATGGAAAACACCTTAAGCACTTGAGTTTTAGGAAAGCAAAAGAAGTCTGTGGAAGAGGTGGATACCTTAAATTAGAGTGAGAAAGTATTTGCTAAATGGCCACCAAAGTTGTTAAATGGAATCATACCTTCCTCTGCGTTTTGTAGCCACTCAACGAATTTCTTCATCTGGTCAAGAAAAACACTTTTGCCTTTGGCAACGTGTGCCTCTTTGTACCATTTCAATATTGCTTCTTCACTCAGTACATCAGCTGCAATTTCAAATCAAAGATTTCAAAATTACTATGCAAATGTCATGTTTTAAAGCAACTTTAGGTCTTATAAATTAACAGAAAGCAATCATTTTAAATATTAAAAGCCCTGCTATGAAAGACATCCATATCTGAAATTTATCAAGAAGACAGGAACCAAGCTCATTTCCATATAGCATGGTGCTGAGTTTTAGGAGTTTGCTTCGCAAATACCTTAGTGACAATGATGACAATATACATCTCATCAGGCCTGATACATTGCAAGCTTATCTGTGAGTCACTACTGGGACTTGGAAATCTTTCCCAGCACTAATGTGCTGGTAGGAAGTGGGTTATTCTGTAATTTTGCAAATGAATCAGCAATTCCAGCAATTCAGAATACTCTGTGTTCTGCCAACTTCAAACACATCTTGATTAAGCAGCAACCTCAAATGACTGGTCTTTTAAGGGGATTTACTCTCTTAGGAGAAAAAAAGGCAAATAAAAACACCTACTAGAATGTAATAATGCTACTAACAATTAAATGTGAAGATGAGCTATCTGGGTGTATCACAGGACCAATACACACATTACTCAAAATTCTACATTTATTCTATCACTATGTCATGAACTTCCTATAACATAATATCCTAAACCACAAGAGTAATATTTTCCTTGTACTCCATTAAGAGAAAAACAGAGACATTAGGTAGACTTCTTACAGGTTTCTAGCAAAAAGCATTATCTATTAACTACTCATTACCTTAAATTCTAAATTCCACAGATGTGTCATGAAACCCTCAAGGTACCATTAATTTAGACTACTTAATGTTAAGAATAGGAGGGGGATCAGGAAAATAATTGTCTACACATTTGCCAATGTTCCAATGGATATTCTTTTGGGGTTTCAGAGTGAGAAATGAGATGGGAAGCAGATAAAAAGAATTTATTATTGTACCCAATGCCTGACCAATCCATTATAAATGCTGAAAATCACACTAATGCTGTTTTTGCAGTTAAAATATAATTTTAACTAAGAAAAATGAGAAAAATAATTTGATACTGTTTTCACTGAAATCATCACAGTTTTCACAACCAAAACCTGAAGTTTTTTTTAAAAGTTAGTAACTGGCTTAGATTCAGTGGAAGAGACTGAATTGACTAAAAATGCCCATGATTGGTTTTAGAAAATATCATGCTTGGTTCCTTTATTTTCATCATTAAGTACACTACATTTTGCAAAGGAAGAAGGAAGTCTGGATTTGCTCATTCCTAAGAAATAGGTGTAAAAATTGTAATCAGGAGTCCTACTGAATTACTCTTAGCGTCTAGTCTTTAGCTTCCATTTCCAGCTCCTAGTCTCCACTCAGAACGATGAAAGAACTTTCCTGCCACTTGGCATCAAAACCCAGTGTTTGGGGATGCCTGGGTGGCTCAGTGGGTTAGGCCACTGCCTTTGTCTCGGGTCATGATCCCAGGGTCCTGGGGTCAAGTCCCACATCGGGCTCTCTGCTCCGCAGGGAGCCTGCTTCCCCCTCTCTCTCTGCCTGCTTCTCTGCCTACTTGTGATCTCTCTCTGTCAAATAAATAAATAAAATCTTAAAAAAAAAAAAAAGCCCAGTGTTTATAGAGATGAGGAGCATACAATTCACAGCCGAGGAAGTGAGTTGTTCTCGTGTAAGACTGCTCTGCACAGATTTTTCAAGAACACTTACTGGCTCAAACATGGATTTTAAAGAAGTCCTTTTTATATAATTTGTCTTTGTAACATTTTTAGATACTTGTGATTCATTTTTTATTTAAGATGCTATTTATTCATTTATTTGAGAGAGAGGGCAACAGGGGGGAACATAAGAGGGAGAGGGAGAAGCAGACTCTCCCATTGAGCAGGGAGCCTGATGTGGGGCTCCACCCCAGGACCCTGGGATCATGACCTGAGCCGAAGGCAGTCACTTAACCAAGTGAGCCACCCAGACACCTCAACCAAGATGCTTGTGATTTCAAGCACTTAATTTCCAAACTGCTTTGGTCATGCTCTCTATCAGTAAGACAATTTTGAGCATGTACACCCAACATATGTTTTTCCACTTATAAATTATATGCAAGTACTATAGAGCTATTATAATTTAATGGGATTTAAAATGTCACAAACACGTAGAGAAATACTATTTTACCTCCTCACTTTAATGAACTGTGCACGATACAACGCTCATGGTGGAAAGCTGAATTAGACGGCAGGGGAAGGTGCCTCTTTGCCTCGGGTCTTCCTTCTGAAGATTGAGAGCTCTTTCGTGTGTTTTATTGCCCCACAGAGGCCGAAAAAGGCCATGCAACTACAACATCACTGGTCAGCCACAGATACCAAATCATTAGGTAAAACTAATCAGATGCCCCGTCCACAGAAAATGAGACAAACCGCAAAGGTGAGTTCTCAGAAGAGCCTACTTTAGTAATGAATACTTGCCACAACATTTCTACAACCAGGAAATAAACCATAAGGAAGCAACCTACACAGCACAACTTCGGAGGCAAAGCCAAACACTGAGTTGAAGAAGAAACTCAACTTCTGTTTAGCGAAAAGTGTAATCTAAAGAGGAAAGAACTTTCTGAGGGATAGAGAACTTTTTCTCCCCCCCTAAGGAAAATTGGGGAGACGAGTTCATCAACAGTGAACAACGGTGTTGGATAGGACCTCCCAGAAATGCCTTGCGAGGAATATAGAACATCAGTAAAAATACAGTAAGAAAAACACTCCACAAGTGCATGTAGAATTCCCTCAGATTACAAAATATTTTTCTCCATTCTATCTAGCCGAATACTGTAGGTCCTTCCTCCAACATCCCATCGCTTTTCATCACCCTCTGTGTGAGTCTTATTTTAGAAATGAAACGGACTATAATTCTCGGTTTTCTTCTATACTCTGAAATTTAGAAGGTCAGGAACTATTTATTCATCTTCTCATTTCCAGCATTTTATGAGAGGCCTGCCATCTACTATGCATTTGATAAAGTCTGATGAACAATTTCATCAATTTGATGAGAAAAACTACCTATTTCTCAGTTTGTAGAGTTAAAATTTAAATGTTGGGTTTTCATGAGAATCAAAGAGAAAATATCCTAGTGGTTTAAGTGGTTTAAGGATGGCAAAGCAGGAGGGAACATTATTTAGATATTTAAGTTAAAATCCATATCACTTGTGGGGCACCTGGGGAGCTCAGCTGGTTAAGTGTTCCACTCTTGGTTTTGGCTCAGATCATGATCTCAGGGTCATGGGATCGAGCCCTGCATCAGGCTCCCTGCTCAGCATGGAGTCAGCCCAAGATTTCCTCTCCATCTGTCCTCCCCCAACTCACACACTTGTATGTGTGCACCCTCTCTCTAAAATAAATATGTAAATAAAACCTTAAAAAAATATACTTAAGAAAAACCCCAAACCACGTCACTTAGAACTTAGGAGACTCGTTATTTTAGGCATATCACATAGAGACACAAGTCAAAAATAATTTACCTTAAGAATGCTGAGAATACATGGTAAAAGGGCCACTCAAGTTTTTTTAGGACGAGAAAAGAAAGTTTCTTTCAGAAAAATATGCATGAAGGGCAGAACTCAACCTAAGAACTATCTGCAAACAATACAATCTATGAAGAGGTACCGACAGTACTTGAGAAGAGACTCTTCTATTTTCCCGATCTACATGCTGAGACTGGTACTTAGCTTTAGGAAGAAAGGAAGAGAAATTATTTTAAGAAGTGACTAATGTGATGTCTGAAAATCAGCGATGGACTTACTATTTTTCTTATTGCATAGTAATATAAAAATCTAGATTTTAATATAGAAGGTGAATCTTGACTCAATGACCAATCTCCACTTTTTCCCTTCATTGCTGAAAAGCACTATTACTTACAGTTTATTCACTTTTATTCCCTTACTATTCACATGTTTAAAATAAAATCTTTCAAAAATGGCATTCATTTAAAATAAATAGGTTTGTCAAGGAGACACGGGGCATCATAGTCCTGTTTCTGTTATCCTCAAGTTCTAGAAATACAGGGAAGGTGTGTGTGTACATAACAGAGAGAGATTAAATGAAAAAGGACACATTATTTCTATTACATTTTTTAAAAACCTGCTTTGAAGCAGAATGTTCCTTACAATAAATAAAAGGAATCCACATCACTCACTACAGAAACAAACTAGATACTATTTGATATTTATTGAATGTGTATGTGTACATGGAATTAATGGTAAGTATAATCTTGGAATAGGTTACTACAGTGCACAGGATTTGTCATATCTGGCATTCAAGTTATTGAATTCAAGTTAGCTCACTGTCCTGACCAAGAATCTTGGCAACATCTGGAAATCTGTTAAAATGCAAATTTATGGGCCCAACCCTGGAGCTTTGGAACTAGAATCCCCACGGAATCTGTGTTTTAACAAGGTGATTCATACACGCAGTAGCCCTGGGAAGAGAGTGTGTTAATACATACAAACTGTTCATCAAGCCTTTCTAGGCAGATAAAATAACAGAATAAGAACAAACCCGGGGCGCCTGGGTGGCTCAGTCAGTTAAGTGTCTGCCTTTGGCTCAGGTCATGATCCCGGGGTCCCTGGGATTGAGCCCCAGGTTGGGCTCCCTGCAGGGAGCCTGCTTCTCCCTCTCCCTGCTGCTTCCCCTGCTTGTACGCTCTCTCTTTCAAATAAAGAAATAAAATCTTGAAAGAAAAAAAAAAAAAAGACCATCTAAGTCCTTGTGGGGGGAAAAAAAAGTACATCTCCTGGTACACAGGTGTTTGTCATGTAGAATTAAGTCAAAGAAAAAATACTATCCAAAAAAAGTAAGAAGGTAAACATAGTAACTCTTGTAACAGTAGGATGGAAAACCATTCCTTGGGGATTCCATCTTTCTGAGAGAAAAAAAAAAAGGTAATTATTTCATTCAGAAAAACAGACTATATGTATAATTTTGTGGGAAATTATGAAATTACCTAGAAAATAGCATTTAGTTTTCACTTCTCAGTGATGTATTTTCAGTTTCCTAATTTCATTTACAACAATAACCAAGCCAGGATAAAATTGATGCTGACACCTTCCTGTGTCCCCTCGGGTCTGCTCGTACTTTCTGCAGACCGTACGGACTGTTGTTTAAAAACTGACCACCTAGTTAATCAATGGCCCAAGGAAGAGCTAATGCTGCTGCTTTTACTTCTTGTTATCCACATCCAGTTATCTTATAATTTCAGGTCACTGTTCTTTAGCATTTGGGGCTGAAGAATAGGAAATAACTCAAAGCAACCGGTTTTGTTGTCAGTAGTTGTTGTAAGGAGCACAATGGGGAAGGATGTTGACATTACTGGTTAAACTGGGAAACGGAAAAAGGATTTTAATAGACGCATTACTGACAAAAAGTTGTGTGTGTATGTGCGTGTGAATGAAGTAAGTCCAATAATAAAATGAGGTGCTCCTGCAGATAAGGCTCCAATAAGTATGTCTCAGCTGGTTGGGTTAGCTATTAAGTGACAAGAAAGTAAACTGTGTGCTTAGGCTACTAGTTTATAAACAGTTTGCTTTTCTGTGGAGGAAAATACTGGCCACTCACAAAGCAAACGTGAAACCTGTCTCACAGGTCCCTCTGCCAGTTGACACTGGAGTCAGCTATGGCTGGTGTCGACAGGATGGCCACCGTCTGGGCAGACACGGCGTCTCCTTCCTGGCTGCTGGGAACCACAGGTGGGTTGGCAATATGACCTGCAGGTCTGGCTCTGATGGGTCACCTTGGGTGTCCTTTAAGCCCTAGTTTTAGGACACTGGCATCTCATGACCATGTCGAAGAGGACTTCATTTGATCTGGCCAGAGGAAAACACCAATTACTGAACTTCAAACAGGACTTGGCAGTCAGCATGTTCTGATATAAAAGTTGTGCCAAGAACCTTAATGCTGAGAAGTAAAGTATCACCCAAACACCTGTGGGCAGGACCTACACATCTAAAGAAACTGGATGGCCAATGAAAACTCTGTGAGACACTCGAACATGTTAATAGCTATTTAAAATTAGCTACTAATCAATAATGTAACATTTTTTACACTCCACATGACCAAATTATCATTCAAAATGGACAAATTTAAGAACACATAAAAAAGAACATTTGGTTGATGTTAATTTATACTTTTTTAAAAAAAATTAAATTGCCATTTAAGATTGTAGTACCTTCTAACAAGCATTTTTTTTTAAAGATTTTATTTATTTATTTGTCAGAGAGAGAGAGAGAGAGAGAGAGAGAATGAGCGAGCACAGGCAGACAGAGTGGCAGGCAGAGGCAGAGGGAGAAGCAGGCTCCCTGGCAAGCAAGGAGCCCGATGTGGGACTCGATCCCAGGACGCTGGGACCATGACCTGAGCCGAAGGCAGCCGCTTAACCAAGTGAGACACCCAGGCATCCCCTAACAAGCATTTTTTAATGGTCAAAATGTATCATTTCTTCAGTTTTCCTTTTCCCCCCATAAAACTACATGAACTCAGACTAAAGAATAGTTCAGGATCATTTTTTATATACTACAGGTGTTGAGACAGATCAGTTAAAAAGCATTCATTTATTAAAGGCCATGCCAGTTGTCATGACAACCTAATCCTTACAAACACAATGAAAAGACAGTAAAGTGAAAAATCTAAAAATAGTCACTTCCTTAAAAAACAGGAGAATGGTTGGGCCAAATAATTAAAATACAAAGTAAAAAGCTAATTATTTCAGTAATCTTAGTTAGCTATTACAGCACCTGGGAAGGTCTGAACACACTACAGGCAACCTTTGGTAGCATTGTTATTAGAGCTAATCCTTACAATTCAAAAGCAGACCTAATTACTTTGTGTTATTACAGTCTTTTTCACCATTCCTCCCCACCAAAAATAATAATAACTGGTTTATCACCAGTCTTCTGGCAAAGTGCCCAGGGGCCCAACCATGCATATATGGCATTAGCACTTTCTTCACAAAAGATGGCTGCCTCACTGAAACTTGCAAAAATTAGCATGAACCCCAATGTCCCCCTCTGCCTTACCCCCTGCGCTGGGCTTCCAAGAGCTTCAGTAAAACATGGAAACACACACACACACACACACACACACACACGAAAACAGAAACAAAAAACAAAACCAAACCAAAACAAAAAAAAACCCATGGAAACACAGTGGTAGAGCAACATGGATAGATACCTTTATAAAAGAGAACCACGATCTTCTGAAAAGCTTTCATGAAATGGATGTTGTCGTAACAATATTCTTGAACCTTCTGGAGGAGTATGAGCTCTGACTGGCCTTGGGAGCTGAACACAGCCAGCAGCGGAGCGTATTGCTGGAACAGAAGTGGGGAGTAAAACCAACCATTAATTTTCATGGGAGTTACGGGGCCAACAATACTTGAATCACAGCAGAAATCTGGAGATTTGCTTAGAAAGCACTCACTTTTAGGGATATTTTATTATAACATTATGTCCAATCAAAATTTACTTTTTTTTTTTTTTCCAAAGATTTTATTTACTTGACAGACAGAGAGATCACAAGTAGGCAGAGAGAGGGGGAAGCAAACTCCCTGCTGAGTAGAGAGCCTGATGCGGGGCTCGATCCCAGGACCCTGGGATCATGACCTGAGCTGAAGGCAGAGGCTTAACCCACTGAGCCACCCAGGTGCCCCCCAAATTTACTTTTTAATCCTTGCATCTTGGGGCGCCTGGGTGGCTCAGTGGGTTAAAGCTCAACTGACTGAGCCACGCAGGCGCTACCAACATTGTGTTTAGTAAGAACTTACCTTCAATGTATTTCATAGACCCTTACACCTGTGACATTTTAGGTAGTGGCAAATTTGGAAGAAATAAACAAACAAAGCAACAACAAAAAAGCAAAAAACCCAGGAAATCTATCTCTGGCCTAAACCTGGGTGAACTGCAGTTGGCCTGCAGCCAAGACTGGTCCCTGTTGACCCTGTACCTTCAGGTGCTTAAGGGCCTGCTCTGCAACCAGTTCTTCCTTCTTGTTCCACTCAACAGCATTCATTATACAGGTCCACAGAAGTCCAATCACCGCTGTCTCGGGAAGGTCATTCCTCTTCATTTCTTCTTTAACATAGAGCACCACCTGCATTTCATGGAGAAAGGGGTCAGAGAGTAAGAGGCAGATGGGAGCTTCCCTCTCACTGTGCCTGGTTAGTAAAAGGCTTTTGGGGGGATAAACATTCAGCTCGGTCCCTCCTTTCCTAGTACCTAGTCTCAGATTACAAAAGGGAGGAAAAACAATGATTTGTTCGCAAGGCACAGTTATTTTTAGTCCAAAAATTAATATGTTCCTGTCTGGCTGGGAGCTGCTGGGGAATAGGAAATAAGAGGGAATCTTTGTTTCTTAGGAGGTAATTCTTTTACATGCAGGAACCCCTCTGGGTCCAGCAGAGCTTATTACTTGAGCTGGTTTGATTCTCTGGGGTTTAAACAAGGCAACAGAGCTGTGAATCTTTACCTCCAACTCTCAGCTTTAAACCCCTTGATGAATAATGACTTGGGTTTGTGCAAGTCCATCCACTATAATATATTCCTTAATATATTGATTCCTTAATATAGAATGATTACTTCTGAGGACCCTCATGCCCCATGTGAATAAATTGTCAAGTGCAAAGGCAATTTTTTTAATAGGACTCGTATCGATGCAGCAACTCTGGACAGGTTATTTCCCCCCTTACAAGCATGTTTAAATATGCAAATTTATCCTCAAATCTGATGACTTGGGATAAAAGGTCTGCTCAGCTCAATGTATTTTATATCAAACTGGTTTAGAAATTTTTTTTTTCCCTTTTGACATACAATCACAAAGACAGATTAGGTCCCCAAAAGTGATTAAACACCATAATCTATGTCAAGTCGTACTACTACTCTGTGACTAGCGCAACTCTTCCCTCCTCCCCGACTTAAGTGAAAAGACACTGTTTTCTTCCCCCTGGCCTGGGATGCAGAGGTGTCACGAATGGGGTAAGTGGCCTTCAAGAAGAGAAGGAACTGGGAAGCTCCAGTGCCTGAGTTGGCTAAAGAAAGCTGCAAAGACAGGCGACATGTTTGCATCCAGAAGCATCACAACATTTTTTGATTGTGCCTTTTTTTTTTTCCCTCCACGGACAATCATGTTCAAGTTCTTGCTTGGAGAAACGTTACTCAATATATTGCTGACCTTACTGCCATGAGATTTAGAAATATTTTTGTCCCAACATCTCCATCTGCTGGATAGCACTGGTCTGGGATTCTCCAGTCAAACCATGTAAGGGGCCGTGTGGGGCTTAGAGCATGCAGAGTGCTAAGGGTTGGGGACTTGGAAGCAAACAGCAAAAGGAAAGGACTTGATTTAATTTTGGATTATCATGTTAAAGTTCAAATAGGAAGTTTTCTGCAGACAGGACTTTTTAAAGATTTTATTTATTTATTTGACAGAGAGAGAGATCACAAGTAGGCAGAGAGGCAGGCAGAGAGAGTGAGAGGGAAGCAGGCTCCCTGCTGAGCAGAGAGCCCAATGTGGGCCTCGATCCCAGGACCCTGAGATCATGACCTGAGCCGAAGGCAGCGGCTTAACCCACTGAGCCACCCAGGCGCCCCAGACAGGACTTTTTAAAAAAATTACAAAGATACAGTCACAGCTCTATGAACTACTATTATAAAAAATGTAGTATTAACATTTACAGGGAAACTCCGCTACTCTGAGTGTGATCCAATAAGTCACTGGCCCAACTTGTCTTTTTCCATGATATGAATTCAAAAACCATCAAAATTTTTTCTCTTAAAATTAAAAAAGAAAGAAAAAAACTCTATATATTCATACCTGGTGATCCATGAAATACCCAGTGTTGCTTTCAAACACTACCCATATACTTAACCATATTATATTACCTGCGGTCAAATGGAAAAACCACCAATTAATGGCGTATACTGACAGTGGATGGCGACTCTATCTGGCAGATGAGCTAGTTTGCTCATCACAGTAGCCTGATACAATAAATCACCTGTGTGGAAATGATCACTAATTTCTGGAACAAGCTAGAGGATTCTGAACCAAAACTTTGGCACTGAGCTAGTTTAAATGGCATACACAAGTAGAGGAAGTTCACAGAAGTAGACAATGGGAGGTCTCCTTAAAGAAGGTCAAGCTTGTGTGACACAATGCTATTCCTCTCATGGCATGGGTTTTGCGGTGAGGGAAGCTGACAGTTCCCCACCTCCTTGATTGGACATTCCTGAGAAAGACGCTCCTGCAGCTCCTTCTGCAGCTCCTTCCTGGTGCCCAGGGACTGCTGGACGCGGAGGAAGTCAGAAAGCTCCTTCAGGCCTGCGTCGGTGAAGTATTTAGCAAAATGATCCACGCTCTGCCTATTAACTGGAAAGAGCTCCTGAAAGACAAAAGGAAAAAGACTGCTAAACAAAAAACCATTCAAATTCCAGCAAGCCTAAAGGACAACATTTTCATATTAAAACAGCACTAAGAATATCTCATATTTGGAATGCCAGAACAGAGAATGATTGCCGAAAGAATAAATCTTGGGTATATTTCTTGAGCATTCGCTAAGCACCTTCTAAAATTAGGCAGTTTTACAGAGGAAGCAAAAAAAAAAAAAAGCTAAGCAACTTACATAAACTAGTTTCACCCATTTTGAACCATATTTACTTTTCTTTCACTTTGATTAAAGTGTAGCATGTATGAATACATAAGTAAACCTGCTAAATTAAGTGCAAATAACATGGTGACTTACCAGTTAATAGACAAAAGTCAGTTTTAATAATGGGGAGATGACTTGAGATAACATCAGAAAAACAACATTGACTATTATCTCAAGAACCTCTATTCACATTCTGAGAAAATGCTATTATTCTAATACTAGCTTGGAGCTAAAGAGAATTCTTGTCTTATCTGTTAATCATGGTGGCTCTAAATTAAGTCACAGTAAGATCTAATCTAAACCCACCCTACCAAACTCTTTGGTTCATTACATAATTCTGCTGGAAATTTTTAAAGAGAGCAATTCACCATGGCTGCTTGCATATTTTTACCTCATTTCCATTTTACCTTACACAGCTTGGCAGAATCTCAGTAACACTTAGTCATGTTCTAATCCTGTGTGACTTCAACACCCAACTAAGATATTAAGACAGTTTTCAAAGCTCTCACATTTTTCAGACTGCTGCAGTCTAAAAAATAGATCCACACTTTTATGGAGGTTAGATCTGCACACACGTATGGTCAGTGGCTATATGGCTCCAGTAAAAATCTCAGTAGAAAAATCTGTAATAGGTTTGCCACCACATACAGGGACAGAGCCAAAGCCTTCTATGACATGACTCAAAGTTCAAGTCTCTGTATTATCACCCCAAAACTTCCCTTGTTGAGTTGTAAGTTTCAAAATGTCAGAAGAGTTGGTGGGAGCAGCTATTGAACACACGTTCATGTTTAGCAAACATTTCATATCAGACTGAAATTCTGCCATTTGTTCTCCCATTCAAAAGGTCTTCAAATTCGGGATGCAGGGAACTAATCTGAGTTTCTTCCATGAATCAAAATGTGGTGGGCATTCTCCTCTTAATTATATAAAGTAAAAATTTTTACAGAGGATCAATTAAGTCTCAATAAGGCTAAGTAGCTTGAACAAAATTATGCAGCCAGATATATTTAAGGATGTAACTGAGTATACTCATGGTCAATATTCTGTTATTTCATGCCAGCATTCAATATTCAATTTAGGAAGAATGGTACTGCAAAGTTTGATCTAAAGTTATATTCAGAGAAATATACCATCAGACATATTACTGGAGGCTTATTTATGAAATATATCCAAAATCCTTATAAATGACACATAATACATTGAAGATTATTATTCAGATTAAACTGAAGTCAAGTCAGTCTAAATCCTATCATGACATTTACTGCTTGGAACACGGTTTGTGTTTGTTAGAAAAACCCTATCCAGATACAAACATCCATCAGATTAAGGTCTCCCTGCTTCTGCTCTTGTTTCTAAGTCTATTCCCAAAACAAAATGTTTAGACCTTAAATACATATGCCCAATTCTGCTGAGAATTTCCCAGAAGCTTTTCTTTCATCTGACTCACCAACACTGCCCCCCCCCCCCC
>PISX010003426.1:0-21741 GCA_004024625.1 Mellivora capensis | reverse complement strand
ATCAGTGGCAGAAAATAACTGGATTCTATACCTTTCTTCTTCTTTATCATATTCTAAAGACTTTAAAGACCCCCAAAGGGCTATTTTAAGGTAAGCTTCAAGAGGCAAAGGAATTTTAAGTGACTGAAAGTAAAAGCATTTACAGTTAAAATTATTCTTGGGTTTTCTGAGGGGAAGAACCCATGTTTAGAATTAGACTGACAGATACCCTTGCACACTGCAATACCTCAGAAGTAAAGAACAGAGGACAGACCAGGTGAACAGGAGGTAGCAAGGGTGTCTTTCAATTTCAGACTTTTTCTAGATTGTGAAAGCAATGTCACTTGGAGAAGTCTCCGTCATCTGCATAGCCATTGAAAGAAATTGTAGAGAGCAGGTAGAAATTCAAGAACAAAATATTACTCTTGCTTTTTTTTTTTGGAAAAACATAAAGATAGAGAAATAAAAATATAATCAAACAATCGTGATCATGGGAGCTTCAAATCAACCACAGTAAACTTATTTCCTTTCCTAAAAACCCAAGTATTTCCAAAGTATCTTGGCATAAACAGGGAATCCTGTTTAAACTCTTATTTTGTTAACAAAGTAACAACTACGTGAGATCAGCATCATCCATCTCTAACCTAACATAAATGTTTAATTAGGTGGGACTGATGGGACTTATTATTACAACTTTAAATCTGTATAGTTACTAGTTATAAAATAAAGTGTTAATTCTGATAAATTTTGACTCAATCCTGACAAACTACCCAATTTGAAAGTCTCAGTAGTCCCTATGACTCTCTAATTTTATCATTCCATTTATTTACAAAGATTAAGATGGAATTTGTTTCGATCTGCCAAATATACAGAAATATACGGAACCATGTTCCAAATGAGAACAGACCCAAGCGTTTCAGTCACGCATCGTCAAAGCCACAACTGAAGCATCAAGTGTACGATCCCTTGTCTAGACGCCACTTACAAGCAGCCGCTTGTCTAAGTTGGCTTTTCTCAAAGAAGAGGTAACAGAGTTGGCATCTTTTTCTGCCATCCATGCTTTAAAAAGCTTGACAGCAAATGAGGCTGCAATGCCTGTTTAAAAAAAAGAAAAAGAAAAAAGTGAGAGTTTCATTCCTTTCATCAGTACCCACTGGGTTTCCTGAAATGACTAAAGTGCTCAAAGACTCGATTTGGTAGAGGTAAAACAGAGAGCTCTCTAGGTACAGTTCTAGTCTTTTCTTTAGGCACAGTTCTGTTTTCATTTCTCAAAAGAGAGCATTTTCATAAGAAGGAAAAAGAGTTAAAATATTTTTCAAAGTGGGTCTCCCTAATGCTAGCCTGGTATAATTAACTGTAAATTATAATTGTAATTATAATGTAAATAAATTGATTTATTTAGTTTTACCTTGGTTTAAAACAGATTAAAAGCCCAGTACTTTCTAGTGATTTTGCCTCTACTTCACCATGTGGTTCACCAATATGTCATGTGTTTAACAATGATCCTGAGGTACAACAAACAAATCTTGAGACATAAAAATGAAATGGCAACACATGAACTAATTTGCTGATAAATGATACCAGTTAAAAACCATTAATAGTGATATAAATAAAGCTATACAAGAAAGTACATCATTTAACTTACAATTTTACTTTTGTAAAAAGCATTTGAAAATGCTCATGAGTTAAGCTATAAAAATACTGATGCTGTTTCAAATTGAACTTTTTTCTCAATATTTTTAAGGAGATGATTAAAAGAGCTATGTTAATCAGAAAACCACTGAACTACATTATCATATCGACATTAGCATTTATTTCCAAATATAAGTAATTATCATTAGTAGACAGTTTTCCTGTGAATACTTCAACTTTCCAAGGTAATGTTACATTTACTTAATGAACAGTTCAAATGTAGTTGAAATATTAAACTGATTTTTCTCAAGTGAAGGCGTCACTATTTTTGGTCTAAGAAGCTCTACTCCCCTTTCCTCTTTCCTAAGAGAATTTCAATTTTGGTTAGGCCAGGTGACTTCTAGCCTAAGTCCTGGTATGACCTCCTTCTGCAGTGATTCGTTTAGAGACCTCCGCAGAAGCCCATCTGCCCAGAGCATCTCCCTGGCAACTGCTAGGCCAAAACTGGTCATGTGGCTTATGGCAGCCAATCAGCTAAAGGCAAGATAAATTATCCTATTGAGAATAGGATATTCTCAATACTTGAGAGAATTGTTGAGAATTACTCTTCCACTCAATCTGATTCTTCCACTCAATATGAACAAGAAAGCATGTGCCATAACTATACCAGCAGACATCTTACAATTACTGGGGAAATCATCCTTGGAATGAAGTTGATGCTATGAATGGTAGTGAGAAATTATGGGATAAAATATTCAAGACCCGGATGCCATTGTTGTTTCACCCTGCAGTCCATCCGACTTTTATATTTTTTTGTTACATAAGAAATAAATGTTCTTATATGCCAACAAATGTTCTTATATAGCAATTTTAAGTCTTGTCTTTGAGTTAGTTGCAAGTAAAAGTGTCCAGTTGATATATCACATTTATATAAACATCAACTTTGTCAAATTTTCTTTATTTATATAAGCAGAGGAACTAGCCAAAAGAGAAAAAAAAAAAAAAAACAAACACAGAAAACAAAACAGAAACCATGGCTAGGACAATAACACAGGGGATTTTATACTTATTGACATGAATTTTTAACACTCCCAGTTCACCAAGTCAGTGTAAAATTTAGTGTATGTTTATGTCTTTAAATCAAAATAAATATTAAAATGTGGTATAATCTGTATTTCACTAGAAACAAAGCATTATAATATTTTAAACTAGGAATCCAAATCTTGGCCAAACCTATCACTTTGCATTAATAGTGTTTCTTGTTAGAAAATCTGGAGAATTTCTCTGTACTCAAGATTTTCCTTGGTGGGATAATCTTATTCTCCTTAGCTATTTGTTGGGTGCAGAGTTGGGAAAAAAGGGTAATTTGTATTAATATTTCCTATTTACGAAGCGAAAGTTTAAGCCTCTATTTTCTAAAGATGGTAGAGTGTAAGAAAAAACTGTATGATACGAACACTACATCATTTCCATAGCAAATGTATTTTCTTTCTCTCCCTTTCCTCAAATTTCAATATAAAAAATTTTAAATATACAGAAATATACAAAAAATTGAATAAATTGAATTTATTCACTCATATACCCACTATCTAAATTTTAATATTTTTATGCTTGCTTTATCACTGTCCACCTGTCTATCTATCTAATAATTTTTGATATATTACAAAGGAACTTGTAGATCTCATGTAGGATTTTAGTACAACCAGAAAGACAAGTATTTTCTGTTATAAAGGCTAGGATAATCTAATATAATTAACATATACTGTTTACATTTTACGTTGATTTATCTAAGTGTGAAAATGGCTCACAACATCAATAAGATGTGCAACATCACCAATTCTCTTCAGAAAAAGACTTCAAAATGTCCTAATATTAGCAACATATTAGTAACAATCACAGAATCAGAATCATCATAAATCTAAGCTATGTCTCACCAAAAACTATAGAAAATCTCTAAATAATATCACTTGACTCTCAATTTACTAATCTTTTTTCAGCCAAAAGAAAACTATAATCCATTTCACTGCAGGCATAAATGAGACTGGGACTTCAACATTTGTAGGAGAAAAACTAAGTTCTAAGAAGAAACAGATGTTTTCACAAAAGCTCCTTTATTTTTAAAGAAAAAAATAACTCTTTGTTTTGTGTTACATTATAACTCGAATATCATTATTCTCCTCCAAGAGCCCACTTTTGTTGTATTCTCTAACCAAATGATTGTATACATGCCTATCAAAATTCTTAATGCCTTAAAATTAAAGCAAGACTTTGATGCAACCATCTGGACTTTTTTCTTAAACTGAGATAATGAATATCTTAAAATGTGATCAAAATGAACATCTGAGCACAAGATTTTGAGAAGTAATGGTTTAGAAGAATGGTCCTAACCAGGGAAATAAACATTCAGGGCAGGGGAGGGGGGCATTTGGAAACAAGAAGGGGCCTTTTTTGTTACACTAAATAGAGGTGGGTGCTACATGTTGGCATTTTGTGTCCGAGGGCAAAAAGGTTAAATGTCCCACAAAGCACAATGAAGCATTTTCTCAGCAAAATATGCCAGTGACAACTAAATGGAGAGAAATGGCTTAGACTACTTCAACTTCAGGGTATCTGACCAAGGCATTAAGTCGTACACCCCAAATTTCAGTTTATTATTGGTTTTTCTTTGTCTTTGTACAAAAGCATGTGTATTCTTTCTTCCAATTCCCCACAAGAAACATGTACAATTCTTACTGTTTAAAGATAAACAGACAATCTCTTACATGGAGGATGGGTGGGTAGCAGAGCACAGGAAGAAGAGGTGCTGGTATTTTCCTAAGCATGTGTGGCTTTACTTTTCACATCTGCCAGGTAAGAAAACACGAGAGTGCTTACCTTCTTTGACTAGGTTGTCGGTGAACAGACTGGTAAGGATGGTGGCGGGAAGGGTGCCATTGCCCAGCAGGATCCCCGACAGCATTGCCAGCTTTGTCTGCTCTGTTTCGGAAAAGGCTTTAAGGAAGAGGAGAAGCTGTGGGTCAAACAAAAGAAACCATGTCTATAAAGAACGAACAGAATATCCACGCATGGCTAGATGGTAAACAACCAGTTGGTCATATGCAGAGCAGATTATTGCTCATTATAAACACATACATAGGTTCACTTAGAAACTGGATGCTAAGGAAAGTGACTTCCTCAGGCATGGTTCCTTTCTTCCAAGTTTACCTACACATAGCTATAGATAACATCCATGGGAACAAAAAGAGATATTTGGGGAACAGTGTGAATAGGTTACATAAAAAATTTACATTTGACTTTGTACAGGACTAAGGGTAAGTTTTACATAATGAGCATAACATTTACTGAAATACATTATTATCCTTCACATTTTTCTTTTTTGGGGGTGCCTTTGTCCCCCCCCCCACTACATCTATTCATTTTCTTTGGGCTTGTTATAGCACAATGAACAAAAAACGGGAAAAAGTCCGTAGGTTTTGACATCAGCATTCACTTGTCTGAATTCAGAGCATGTAATATTCTTTAAGACAAGAGTGTTGCTGAGAAAGGTTTTCTAAGTTCTTGATGCTCTTATAAAAATAACAAGACTCAAACTTGCTATTTCTTGGATCATGCAGCTTTACCAGCCCTAGTGATAAGGTAATGGAGGATCTGACCCAAGTTCTTAATAGAGAAAAGGCCTCTGATGTAAGTTGGAAAGAGCAATTTTGGAGGGGAAATCAAAAAAGTAGTAACCCCAAAAAGGTTAAAGGAAAACCAAAGCAAAGGGGATTATACCCCACTTTCCATTTTTAATTCTAAGAATATTCAGCAATGCCCTCCTCTTTTCTAAGGTTCCCCTACCTAATGGGTTGACTCGATTCCATAACTATCTTCTCTGTTTCATAGTCCTGGGGCATGTTACCAAGATCCCCAGGGCTCACTATCACTATTGGGTGGGGCCTTGCAGACTTTTTCATTACTTTGCACTAACCAAATGCCATTTACTCTGTGCAGCACATAGGGCAATATTAATTTACTGTCCCAGATGGTTAAAGAATTATTACATTAAGTGAAATTATCTGACTCTAAATATTTGTATTATGAGTAAGTGGCAGAATTGGAATTGAACTAGTCCATTTCACTCCCAGATTATGCCTATTAAAGTCTCAATGAATTAAAGACAAAGTTGCAAGAAAACACCAAGGGAGAGCATCAATGGGTGAAGCTCCAGGGAATACCAGGAACAAGGCAGAGTAAAAGGACTGACAAAAATCATATACCTTTCCATTACTTTGACCTTTTCCTCTGATTGTAAAGATGATTAAGATTCAAGTGAATAAAGAGAAATGGCTTCCAAAATAAACTTTGAAACACTACTTTTGAAGCACATCAATATACTTACATTCATTAAAAATACTCCATTATAACAAATAGTGCAAAAGGTAGATTTTTTAAATTAATATTCACATTGGTCAATTACATATATATTTTTAAAGATTTTATTTGTTTATTTGACCGACGGAAATCACAAGTAGGCAAAGAAGCAGGCAGAGAGAGAGGAGGAAGCAGCCTCCCTGCTGAGCAGAGAGCCTGATGTGGGGACGATCCCAGGACCCTGGGATCATGACCTGAGCTGAAGGCAGAGGCTTTAAACCACTGAGCCACCCAGGCACCCCTGGTCAATTATATTAATCAATGCTAAAATCAGATGCTGTGTGTATTCCAGAACATTCCTTAAAAAATGGATATATTGTGAAAAATAAATAGTTCTTCAAAGCATATTCATCACATGAATATAATAGCTAAGGAAGTTTTCAAGATACAAATGAGCTAAGTGAAGTAAAAATATGAATGGTATTATTGGACAAAAGTGGTAAAGTGCTTATTTAAATGCTTTACATAATTTCCCCCTATTATTTCCTCTCCTTTATTTAATGAAGTGCTTGTTATTTTGTAGGCACCTAGCAATGTAATGAATCACATTTTTTTCTCCATTTAAAAAAGTTTTAATACACAATAGTAAGAATAAAATTGACCACTACAGAATAATAAAAATATCATCTCCTCTCTAACCCTGCTTCCTTAGAATTAAGATTATTAGCTATTTAATGGGTGTCCTTCCAGATTTTTAAATGCACTTATAAAGGTCTCCATGTTATAAATAACTATATATACATATAAACACGTACTGTTTTACCTGAATTATACATTCGTAACAGCTAAAACTTGTCAAGGGTACCCGCTCTTTTTCTGATCACTTTCTCTTTGTTAATACCTACAAAAGCCTTGATCCTCATTTCACAGAAAAGTAAACTGAGGCACACAGAATTTAAGTAATATGCCTGAGGTTAAACAACCAAATGGCTGCTTTGCACTTCTCCAACTTGTCAGGGACATTTTCCCTAATCAATTCAAGTGGCTACCCTTCATTGTTTAAGGAATGACTTTACTGTCAAGATCTTCCCTTATGTATGGATTCACTTTTTTTTTTTTTTTTTTAATGGTATGGATTTACCCTGAATAGTGGGAAGCAAGTAAGTAGCAAAGTAGATGTTATGGTTCCTTTATTCCCTTGGTGTATAATTTAGGCAGATACCTAAAATTGGAAACAATAAAAAGCAACACACAAATATGTAATAAGTTAATGGAGTGGGTGCTATATGTAAACACCCAAGAGTTAGAAACTGGAAGAGGGCGCATGTTGCAATTACTGAAAGGAGGGCTTTTTTAAATGAGGTGCGACTATTTCTTTTCCCTACTTGCTAGAGGTCACTTAACTATTCACCACCTTATAGGTTACCTCATTTATTCCCACAAAGCTATGAGGTATGTCATCTTATGGCAGCTAATTTACAGATGAGAAACACCACTGAGATTGACACTCATATATTATCTCCCAAGAAATGTTTTTATCCCCTTTGCTAAACTGTGTTTTTGGAAATTAAAAAAATGTTGCTGGGTTATTAGCTGCTATCCATACATTCTTTCACTTGCTTTAACTGATTAAATCACCACACCTTGACTCTTTGCTTGATATAATCATTTTTCTTGCATATTTTGGTATCTCTAGTTTTTACTTGAAGCCCTGCAAAGTCTGGGATCAGATGCTATGAAACCATTCCTATGGAGCAAAGCATGCTGTCTTACATTAAACATGACTGAACAAGGTCTAGGCTAATCGTGTATATTTTCCTATAGCTATTAGCTAATGACTAGTCACACTCATTCTTTCGACATACATTTATTAAAAGCTTACTATGTTCATGGTACTTCAGCACTATCACTGTATATGCAAAATTTTTTGTCCCCCTCCATTTCATTACTTTAAACAGGTAAGACATCACATTTGAATTTTTACCTTTTTCATTTCATCCTCAAATGCTTTTTCCAAATACTTATATCTCCTGATGAGTTTATTGAAGACCTAAACATAAAAGAGAACTGTTCAATATCATATAAACCATTCTAAAAGACAAATAGGTGTAGAAACTCACCACAACCACAACATGGACCTCTAATAATAATAATAATAGAAAACTGTACTTAAATGTGTGCATTCTGTGATACAAGAATTGGAAGGATTTCAAAGGGGTTATTATGACCTGGGGACAGGTTGGGGGGATGAATACATCCATGTAAATAAAAGAAAAGAAATTTAGTCAGGAGGAAAACAGGTTAAGAAACCAAAAATAACTTTGATGGAAATATAATAATGTTAAAACTGTGAGATGCAGAGATTAAAAACAGAAATGAGGGGAGTTGTAGGTATCATCATGAAGACCACGGCTATGATGGAGACAAGAGCAGATTTCAGGGATATCCTACTCTTAGGCCTACACGAGCAAGTTTTTTTGTCAGACAAGCAAAAATTGGTATAACTTAATGTTAATAAAAGATTACTAGCCCTCAAAATCTAGTCAGATCATTCAAGCAAGGTTTGCCACTGTGCTGGTAGAATTCTGGGCTGGTTTTTGTTTTTTGTTTTTTTTTAAGTGGAATGATGTTTGCTATGATCTGAATGTTTGTGTTCCTACTAAGTTCCTATGTTGAAGCCTTAACCTCCAATGTGACTGTATTTGCAAGTAGGGACTTTAAGAGGTGGTTAAATGAGGCTGTTAGGGGGACCCTAATCTGATAGGACTGACTGCCTTCTAAGAGCCAGAAGAGACTGTACCAGGAACCAAACTGGCTGACACCGTGATCTGCCTCCCCAGACTTCCCAACTGGGAATAATAAAATTCTACCATTAAAGTCATCCGGTCTACAGTATTTTGTTATGGTAGCCTGAATAGAATAATAGAATGTTCTTATTTAAATAAGAGATTTTATAAATGTTGATTATTTTTTATTATAACTGGAAATGATTTCTGAATCTAATTCCTTTCACTTATATCCATATAATAAGCTCTCATTTAAAACTTTTAGTATGCTTATCCCTTAATATGATCAAGATGGAGTCCAAGAGTAAAAATGACACTGTCACCCCATGAGGAAAGAGTAATGACTCAGGCCAGCAACTAGAATGCAGTAAGAAAAAAGAATAAATGGTATGAAAATCCAGCAAACTTGATTTCCAGTTTGCACAGTCACTCGAGTCCTGGGACTTGCAATCATAGTCTAGCTGAGAATAACAACTGACTGTAAGAGCCAGTGACAGAACACGAAGACACCAATCTAAAACTGACTAGTCACGATGCATGTATGTTCAGCCTTACAAGGTCATGTTTACCAGGCTGTTCCATTTTATAGTTCCACCACTTCCTGACCTTCAGCATATCTGCAGGATAAGGTCCTAGATGTGGAACTGCTGGGGGTTAAAGGAAGTGTGTAGTTTTAGTTTTGTTTTGTTTTGTTTTGTTTAAAGATTTTATTTATTTATTTGTCAGAGAGAGAGAGAGAGAGCACAGGCAGACAGAGGCAGAGGGAGAAGCAGGCTCCCCGCTGAGCAAGGAGCCCGATGTGGGACTCGATCCCAGGACGCTGGGATCATGACCTGAGCCGAAGGCAGCCGCTTAACAAACTGAGACACCCAGGCGTCCCTGTAGTTTTAGTTTTAAAAGACAGTACCAAATTGCTCTCCCTAAACATTGTACCAATTTATACTCCCAAGAGAACTTATGCGAGCATCTGATCCTCTGTGTTCTGTATAGGTAAGAAGTAAAAAATGTACCTTGGCAAAGTTTTAATGTCCACTGCCTTACTATGAATGCAGTTGAGTATCTTTTCATAGGTTTAAGAGCTATCTAACATTCCTATTAAAAAAGTAGCCTGTAGAATTTCTGAACCCAATGTTACCCAAATTCTGCTCAAATGTTTCCCTTCTTACACAACAATCCCTAAATGAGGGGCTCTACCTGAGCATAATTTCGGATGGTTTCATGATCTTCATTTGCTGAAAACACACAGTGGTTGGTCATCTTGGTCTTGTCACCATCATCTATGCGTGTTCCTCCAGGGGCTGAAAAGAGAAAGGTAATGATTAAGACAATACTGAAATGAAAGGAGGATTTGCAGAACAGATCAATTCCTGCACATCTAGAACAGTAAAACTAGATGTAAAAATCTAGAATCACATAAAAATTCATAAGATAGGGTACATGTGTAGATGCATATGTTGTTACATATTTGTGTCTATTTCTAATAGAAAGCAAATCAGTTGATCCATTTTATAGTACCACCATAGTGTGTGAGAGTAATGTTCTACCAGGACCCTATCACTATAAGATCCTGTCACTGTAAGTCTGGACTCAATTATTCTCCATGTAGTTCCTGATGTGTCTCACACTGAGACATGGTTCACTTTTTCAGGCTTAACAAGATTTTGTGGGACTCCAGCTCACCATCACTGAGGTTGGCCAGACTTGGCTCTTAGAGCAGATCTTGTTAGTTTCTACTTGAGTAGGTTTTAAACCTGTTCCCTCCTCCACTAACGCTACTATCCACGCAGGGTTGAACAGTCTACATTCCGACTTCTTGCTATTTGTATTTGATGACCTGGCAGCTGTGTTAGCTAGCAAAGAGTGTATTTTATTCTCTCTCATCTTTTTTCCCCATGGCCTATACAACATCATGGAATAAATGGACTAGAACAAAAGAATGCCTCTTTTTCCTATGATTCAAATTTGCGCATTCAAAGGCTTCTCCTATAAGTTTCAATGATGGCATTACAAACCCTGGCTGATTAGAAGAAAAGAATCAACACTAGGTGTTTTTGTTTTTTGATTCTCCTTCATTGTAATTAGGGTACGGAGTTTGAATAAGCCAACTTAGACTAATGCCTTTCAAACACTCAACAAATATCTGACGAATATATATGTGTGCCAGCCACTTCTTTTATGCATTTATGTAACTATCTTGATTTAACTTGTGATTTCAGATCTTTGGATGAAAGTGCTATACCTAAGTCAACCTTTTTCAGACTCCAGCATACCATTTTATAAGCAAATTATTTTTTAGAAAAGTCAGCTCTTTCAGGAATCTATTTTCATGCAATTAATTTAGTCATAAGATTTAATTAGCCCTCTGTAATGAATACAACCACCTGGAACAAAATTTTATTAAGATGTTAATCTTCTAAAAACTCTGGGCTAATGACTCCTATCTCACAGAAGTTATATAACTGAAACTTCTGATTTTGAAACTCTAGTGTTATCTCTTAAGAGGTTAAGTTTTAAAAACTGCATTCTTTTACAAAACATTTGTTACACATTCATAATATTGCTATAGCTTGTTAATTTCTTTTCCCCCGATACCGGACTCAAGTATTAATTGCCCTTTCTAAAATTTTGGTAAGCCTGCTGTTTTCCTCAAAATATAAGCAAAAGAAAAAATATTTCTTTTAACTATTCTTCAAAAAACACAACTGAAAAACCAGGATGACTACTG
Organism: Mellivora capensis; assembly: GCA_004024625.1. Lineage (NCBI taxonomy): Eukaryota > Metazoa > Chordata > Mammalia > Carnivora > Mustelidae > Mellivora > Mellivora capensis. The sequence goes on along the minus strand of PISX010003426.1, from coordinate 10,266 downwards.
TTTTAAGAACAATGGAAGAAGGTAAATTTTGTTTGTGGCTACGAAGACAATTCCCATACTCACTAAGTAAATAAAGTGTTTATGTAAAAAGAACATGCTTGGCTGGCTTTCTTCATTACACCATAGGTCTGGCCTCAGTAGATATCTGGGGGTTGGGCCAGCTGTGCTCCTAAGTCTTACCATACGTGCTGCCCTACCTTTTTGGATATACAGATGTGGAGTGAAAGGGCAAAATCTGGACTGCAGATATAAATTTGCTGATCATCATAATATAGATGGTTAATGAAGATTTGAGATTATCAATGCAATGTATATAGATAATTTAATCCATATGTGGGGGCAGTAAGTATGGAAACCCAAGAGTCATGTGAAAGGCATCCAGAGAAATAGAAGTTGAGACGGTCTCATGCAAGGGAAGAAAGTAAACCATTTCAAGAATGACAGAAGGTCAACAGGGGCTGCCAAGAGGGTATTAAGAACTGAAAAAAGTCCATAGGAATGACTATTGAAGTCATGAGTGACTTTGGCAAGAACTGAAACTCACTAAAGACTATTCTTGTGTAGAACTTACTAGTACCTCAATAAAAAATACCATAATTAATGAAATAGGAAAAGCCAATCATCACATCAGAAAATGTTCAACTTTACTATTGATTTAAAGTTTGTGAATGAAAACATCACTTACCTAATGGGCAAAATTTAAAAAAAAACTGACAAGTTTGACAGTACCTAATATTATTGCTATAGGCATAGGTAAACTTATAGGAACACACGATATTTGATAAAACATTAATTAGAATATTCCTTTTGAGGGCTGGTCTTCTTTCTTGGATAGGTAGACAAAGATAGATAAAGATAGCTCTAGCTCTATCCTTCAATTCATTAATCCCTTACTAAATATACAAAGATATAATCAGATAAAAGTACAAAGCTATGTGTATACAGATACTAACTATTCGTAATAAAGAAAACTAGGAACAAATTAAATATGCTTCAAAATCAGTATGATTCTGGTTCTTTTTGGAATCATCCAAGATAACACCCATAGGTATGAGAGCCAACAACATGTTGTTGAGTAAATACAAGAGCCATGCAGAGTATCATACTTATATAATATCACCCTATTCTTACAAATTAGCATATGTAGGTAAAGAGATTTCTAGAAGGGAATTAATCAAAATATTAACAAGTTATCTCTGGGAAGTGAGATTTGAACACAATACACATAGCTCTTATACTTGGACTTGAATTATCAGCCGTGATAATATAAGATCTTTAAGAACAATAACAGCAATGAAACTAACCAGGTATTTGGTGAAAAGCAGCAGTACAGATCAAAAGGGGGCCAGCTAGTAAGTGGAGCCATGTACCGCAATGGAGAGATTTCTCAGAGGGAAGAATTTTTAAGTGTGGCTCTACCTAAAAATGCATGAAAGTACGTACCTTGTCCTTAAATAGGATGGCTTAAACAGGGTTTCTTTGTCTTTCCTTTTTTTTTTTTTAGATTTTATTTATTTATGACAGAGAGAGATAGAAAGAGAGGGAACACAAACACCGGGAAGCTGGAGACGGAGAAGCAGACTCCCCACTGAGCAGGGAGCCCGTTATGGGGCAGCGATCCCAGGATGCTGGGATCATGAGCTGAGCTGAAGGCAGACACTTAACGACTGAGCCACCCAGGCCCCCATTAAGCAGTATTTCTCAAAGAAAGGCACTGACACCACACTGGACAGGGCCATTTTTCATTATATTGAATAGCCTTCACAGAGCAAAATAGGTGGCATACCTCCCTCCACTACCAAGTCTTGTAGCAACCCAAACATTTCTACACACTTGCAAATGCCCCCGAGGCAGCTGAAAATCACTGGCCTAAGGGATCCAACCACTTCTCTTGATTTATGGTTACCACAGGAACTAATTATAAAAACTAAGTTCTAAGAATAACTAGGAGAGGAACAATGGGTCATTATGGCATCTAATCACCATTTAGATCAACATACCATGTCACTGAAAGAGTAATCTATAGCTTTCTTCCTCGATGCCTCTGCTCCATAATTTTTATTTTGCCTTTTTAACTTACCTTTAATAATTTTAGAACTTCTACCCTTACTCGTTTTACCTATATGCTCACAACTACTCATTTTTTAAAAACCAGATTTGAACTGTATTTCTGACATTTTCTTATTTACGGATTAAAACACATTTAATGAAAAACAGAGAATTACTTCTAAATTTGTTAATAGTTACATTTCACCATATGAAAAAAGGCTGGGCTTCAAAAGAAAGGTGCTGCGGCCTTTGGGAGTATGAATTAAATACACCGGAAGGATCCGGCAGACACGCACTGAGTTATACTCTACCACAGGAATTACTTACTCCTCCTCTATCTGCTCCAGAAGCATGTAAGAATTAGGGACTCATGAGCAGCTGGCCTTTGGCTGTAAAGCAAAGTGGCCATGCTATGAAATCCATAAAAACTGGTATTTCTAAGCCTTTCTTAACCACTAATTGTTTCTACAGCCCCCTACTACCATTCCAAACTGCAAACTAGGTAAAAATTGTAAAGGCTCCCATTTGTGCTTTTTTTTATCAACTCTCATTAATGTGAATTTATAAAGATTCTATCTTACATGGAAATACTCCAATGGAATGGAAAGCACTAGAGGAAGAATCGATAACGCACGGCTTACCAAGCATACTGCCAGCCACCAGGATATCAAAGAGTGTGTCTGCATAGCGACGATAATCTAATCTCGAGCCTGTGGAATCCAGAAACTTGGCTACAGCTTCAAGGTCGTCACCAGCTTCATTAAGCCCCTGGACAAGTGTATCCCTGAAGACTGTGGGTTCGAATTTCTCTTTTTCATCTAAAACAAATAAGTTACAAAATATTCCTTTTATTTACAGAATCTATTCCCCGATGCAACCGTACACTTCCTTTGTTCATTATTCTTTATTTGAGAGTGTGGTTATTTAAAAGTTGGAAGACAACTAATTTTTTATTAGATTTACATGTTCTGAAACCCCTTGTTAAAACATTTATTCAATCGCATGATTTATTTTCTATTTAAAGGGGTCACAAAAATATGTTAAAAGTCGAACTAACACATAATAAAATTGATAACTGATCGTTGCTGTCATTTGTAGGATAGGCCAATGTAATCTATTAACCCTAACCACTTGAGAAAAATAAAGTATTAGAATCAAAACTTAAAATTTTGTTTTATTTAGGATAAAGAAAATGACTCAGGGAGAATTGCCTAAGAATAAAGGAGAATATACAATTAACAAAATAAAGATTAGGAGCGAGGAAATGAAGAGGGACATTTATTATTTATTATTATTATTATTATTGACATATACTAGTTTCAGTTATCAATATATCAATTATATAACTGACACACTAGTTTCAGATGCGCAGCATGATTCAATGTTTGTATATTTTGCAAAATGATTACCACAGTCAGTCTAGTCAACATCCACCACCATACACAGTTAGAATTCTTTTTTCTTATGATGAGAACTTTTGAGATCTAGCTTACCAGCAACTTTCTATCATACCATACAGTATCATTAACTATAGTCACCAAGCTGTACATCCCATCCCTGAAACTTAACTTATTTCATTACTGTTAGTTTGTTCCTTCTGACTACCTCCACCCATTTTGCCAGCCCCTCCACTCCCTGTCTCTGGCAACCACTAGTCTGTTCTCTATGTGTATGAGTTTGGGGTTTTTGTTTTGTCTTGAGAGATTCCATGCATAACTAAGATCATATGGTGTTTGTGTTTTTCTGTCTGACTTATTTCATTTATCATAATGCCCTCAAAGTCTACCCGTTTGTCCCAAACAATAAGATTTCCTTCTCTTTATGGCTCAAATGTATATGTATGTATGGTATATATGTATATACCACATTTTCTTTATCCATTCAGCCACCGATGTATACTTAGGTCGCTTCCATACCTTGGCTATTGTAAATAATGCTGCAATGAACATGGGGGTGCCTCTATCTTTTCAAATTACTGTTTTCATTTTCTTTATTTTTTTTTTAAGATTTTATTTATTAATTTGACAGACAGAGATCACAAGTAGGCAGAGAGAGAGGAAGGGAAGCAGGCTCCCCGCTGAGCAGGGTCTGGATCCCAGGACCCTGGGATTATGACATGAGCCGAAGGCAGAGGCTTTAACCTACTGAGCCACCCAGGTGCCCCTGTTTTCATTTTCTTAAGATAAATACCCAGTAGTAGAACCACTGAATCATATGGAAGTTTATTTTAAAATTTAAAAAAAGATTTATTTATTTATTTGAGAGAGAGTATGTGTGGTGGGGTGAGGCGCACGGGAAAAGAGAGAAAGGGAAAATCCTCTAGCTGACTCCCTGCTGAGTATGGAGTCCAATGTGGGGCTGGATCCCAGGACCCTGAGATGAGGATCTGAGCTGAAATCAAGAGTCAGCCACTTGGGGCGCCTGGGTGGCTCAGCGGGTTAAAGCCTCTGCATTCGGCTCAGGTCATGATCTCAGGGTCCTGGGATCCAGCCCCACATCCGGCTCTCTGCTCCGCAGGGAGCCTGCTTCCTCCTCTTCTCTCTCTGCCTGCCTCTCTGCCTCCTTGTGGTCTCTGTCTGTCAAATAAATAAAATCTAAAAAAAAAGTCAGCCACTTAATCAATTCAGCCACCCAGGTGCCCCTTTAAATTTCTGAGGAAATTTCATCCTGTTTTTCATAGTGGCTATGCCACTCTACATTCCCACCAATATTTCATGAAGATTTCCTTTTCTCCAGATGTATACTGATACTTATTTCATTTTATAACATAAGTTATTCCAGAGTACTTAAATATTTAATATATATCATGAACTATATATGTATACTTATGGCTTCAGAGCAGATGTTCCCAATCTTTTTGGTCTCATGACCCCTTGCCATCCTTAAAAAGTACTGAGGATTCCAGAGCTTTCTTGTGTAAGGAGGTTATAACTATGGATACTTACTTTATAGAAATCAAAACAAAATTTAAAAATATTTATCAAATTAAAAAAAATTAGTGTGAAGATAGGCTTTGTTTAATCTCTTTAATGCCTGGCTTAATAGCAGACAGAGGGATTCCCATATCCACTGTTTGCAATCTGTTGTGATATCACACATCATGTAGCCTCTGGGAAACGACCATAAACCATGAGTGAACATGTAAAAGTGGCAAAACAAATCTTAGTCATAATGAAAATAGTTTTGAATTTGTAGAACCCCTGAAAGGGCTTCAGAGGATGTAGGGATATGGATATATGGAGTTTCCTACCTTTAGCAGACTCAAGAGAGACTTCTTGTGGAAGGTCAGTTTGGAGTCAGATCTTATTTTTTTTATTTTATTTTTTTTTTAGTAATCTCTATGCCCAGTGTGGGGCTTGAACTCATGACCCAGAGATCAAGAGTCCCATGTTTTATCAACTGAACCAGCTGGGGGCCACTGGAACCAGATCCTAAACAAAGCAAGGATCATACACTGTTGAAAAGAAATGAAGATGACAAACCAGAGGTCAGAAGAGGCAGAAAAAGAATATGAGTAAATTAAAGGTAAATGTAGGGTTCAATTCAAAAGGAGTTCACCTTCCTCTCTTCTTTCTGAGAATAAGTTTGGATGTGGAAAGGGGTGGGGGGGGGAGGATGAATGAGAAACTTCACAAAAATCCCATCATAAATACCTTTAGAGAGATAAGTGGACACTGCAACTCTAAGAAAGGAGGAGGAGGAAGAAAGGAAAAATAAAATGTTAAAAAAAGGAGAAACATTTCATGAATAAAAAGAGTTCTTGGAAACTATGATAGAAAAAGTCAAAAACTCAATAGAAGAGTTGAAAAAGGAAGCTGAGACTATCTCTCAGAAACTAGAAAAAAAATTCAAGAAAAAGAGACACAAAAAATAGGAGCAAAAAAATAAGAAAAAGGGCACACCAGTCAAATGTCCAAATAATAATTTTAATGAGAATTTTTTTAAGATTTTTTTTTTTTTAATAATCTCTATACCCAAAGCAGGGCTCAAACTCATAACCTGAGATCAAGAGTCACATATTCCACAGATTAAGCCAGCCAGGTGCCCTGATAATTTTTTTTTTTTTAAGGAAAAAAATGATTTAAAAATTTCAAGAAAAATTTTACAGAGTTGAAGGACATGAGTTTCTCAGTAAAGAGCCATCTGCAAACAAGGATTCAAAGTGGGCCCACAATAAGACAATAAGATGCTGACATTCTCGTGTAATCCCAGTGCTGGGAACAAAGCAGCTATTGGCAGTTTCAGGGGCAAAAACCCAAATCACATACAAACTATCAAAAAACAGAATGGCATTAAAGATTTTTATTTATTTATTTTTTGACACAGAGAAAGAGAGAGCTCACCAGCAAGGAGGAGTGGCAGTCAGAGGGAGAGGGGGAAGCAGACTCCCTGCTGAGCAAGGAGCCTGATGCAGAATTTGATCCCAAGACCCTGGGACCATGACCTGAGCCCAAGGCAGCCGCTTAACTGACCGAGCCACCCAGGTACCCCAGAATGACATTAAATTGCTCAACAGGAATACCAGAAACCAGAAGAAATTTCTTCAAAATTCTGATGGAAAATGGTTTCCAAACTCTAAGTCTGGGGTTCAAACTGTCAACTAAGCGTAAAAGCTGAATAAATGTATTTTGAGACATATGAGGCCTCAAAAATGTTTCTCACACACTCTTTTCTAAAAAGCTACTGAAGCCGATGTCCACCAAAATGAGAGAATAACTCATGATTTCATGATCTTATCAAATCATGAGATCCCAGGAAAAAGAAAAAAAATAGGAGATGGGCAACAGGACTCTCCGGGACAGTGGAGAAAAGATACTGTAAACATCTCACATTGTCAGCTGTACCGCTGGCCTAGAGGGCTTGTCACTATGATAGCATCATCTGATATATGATAAGAATTCCTCAAGTTTTTGTATTAAAAGAGTTACATAACGAAGGGAAAGGTTGGTACTGAGTCGTGTTAAGGCACGGACAACAACAGCAACAAAAAGGGGTAAATTATGAAATTTAAATTATGAAACATTAACTCCAAAGACCAAATAATGTTCAGGAGAAGAAGAGTAACCCAGCAACAGCTGAACCGTGAAGGGCGAGCGCAAAGTCACAGCAAGAGAAACCCTACACAGTGGTCTAGCTAGAAGAATCGAGAGGACGTCTGCAGGTGGGTAGGGCAGTGAAGAGAGCGAAATCCTCATCTTCCTTAGTATCAAGTGTAGATATGATGCCTCCCCCAGAAAATCAGGAAGCAACCATGTAAGAATGTTCTTTGGTTAGGCGAATGTACAATTAGAAGGAGCCTATGAAGAGCAGAAGGCATTCCTCTGGGCAGTCTATCTGCCGTTGCTAGAACATGTTTTGCAGGATGTTTGACTATTTAAACCATGTGACCTGCATACATTTAAAAACTACTTGAAAACCAGATAGTACCTGTCTGGTTTGTATAGACTGACTACTTATACTGGTCCAGTAAGAGGGCTGAGTTATAAGGGGTTAACCCACAGCATCAGAAGCAGAGAAGAATGGCATTCCCAGTACCAGTCAGAGTCACACAGCTAAGATGCCATCAAGACAGACGTAACTTGAACGCTATTTTTCACGAACAAGAGATAAAAGTTCTTTTGATGCCATAAGCAAAACATTATGCATCCAAGAACATGCAAATGTTGACTGCAGGAAAAATATAATTAAGGTCTTGTTTTGTGGAGGGGGAGGAAGAGAATGGGGGACTCCAGAGGAACAGATGACAAGAAGCTGGAGGAGAGGGCAGCTGTGACTGCGCGGGAAGAACTCACTGGCAAGCGAAGGACATTTCACCCCCGACTCGGGGTCCAGCCAAAAGGTAATTCTCCTAACCCCTTGGCAAAAAAGTTTTCTTTCCTGTTATATGAGAACATGAGAAATGAAAACACCACAAGTTGTTTATTGTCTCATAACCAGCTTTCAAAACCAACTGGGGCCATTCCCGTGATGCACTACGACCTACTTGAATGTTGATTTGGGTGGTAGGACAGACTTAGGTTATTCGAAAATTATAAATTTGAGGCACTGGAAAATGAAAGTTAGTAAATAGGTAAAAAATCTAGACCATGCTAAGAATTCACGCAGAGGACTTTGGTTTGAATCAGAGAGACAACTTAAAAACTTGTGCTTGTATAAAGCCTTTCATTTCAGTTCTATTTTCCCAAGAGACATGCCAAGGAAGAGGAAAGGAAGGCAAGGAAGACAGCATGTCATGGCCGAAGATACTCTGGCAGTGAGCGATAATGCATTAGGTCAGGATGATCGCCTGTAGCTCCGGCATCTTAAGAAGTCGTGATGGCAGCTAGGATTAATCATTCTTTTGCAGGCTGAAAAGAAGCTCCCATCTGTTGAGACAAAATACCCATCCAGAGGAATACAAAATTCCCAAACAAGAAAATGGCAAGAACACTGACGAAAGTTTGGGGAAACACAGACAATATTCTACCCCAAAGTTCTTTTTTATCTGAAACAACATTACATATCCTTTGTATTCCACTTGAGGACAGTCTAGCAAAAATACCAATAAAATCGTAAAGAAAATACGCTATTACTTCCTTGTGTTTCCATTTGGCAGGTATAACCTCCCTTGAAGTGGGAAGTGTATAATTAGGGTCTCAAATGTATACTGTGTTGGTGACTCATAAGTGTGACACTAGAGAGTTAGTCAGGCTGGCCCATTATACTGACAGAGAGAAACAGGCTTATTTCTGATGCTCATATATGCCTGTAAGTTATCTGAACACATTGCTTCCTCTGGGAACCACGGTAACTAGCTAATGTAACCTTTTTCCTACTGTTGATTAAGTGAAAAATAACAAAACCTACATCCTTTTTTGAATGTCACTTAAATATAGTAAATGAATAAAAACAATCATGGGCTTTCTAACCATACACATACAAATATATTCACATATATATATTTACAAACATACATATTTCAACATTTGAAGGTTTACTAGATTAGTGGCTAACACTTACTATTAAAACTGGCAAGACAGATGAAAATTTTTAGGGGGAACCCAGGGTTTGTGGGCACCCTGGATGCCTGTAGTTGGTCATTTTTTTCTCTCCTATTTTCACTAATTTTAATCCAATTTCTCTACAGGATTTATAGGGAGGTGAGATCAGTTATTAAATATTTCATTTAGCTAAGCATAACAATGGTTCAGGGGAGAAATTTCCACTGTTTCAAATTCCCACAAGCCACGCTAGAAAACATAATTTCTTTGAAGAAAATACCATAAATAAGATGTGTATATTTCATAAAGGAAAAGAGTCTGAAGAGATTTCTAAACGATGTGTCCTATCATGATGTTTAATTTTGATGTTAAGCAATAGAAAATACATTCTTTTTTACTAACTTGACATGGAAGAGTATTAGCTTTGCTAGCAAACAGTTTCAAACTGAAGACAGATCCCCAGAAGACAGCCTATGAAAATGACCTTGAAATAGTCTCACTAGATTTTTTGCCTCAGCTCTATAAAACTGCCAACCGTTTATCTGAAGTCAACCCTATCATAATCGCAAAAGAAAAACCAAAGACGATAAATCATCAGGAGGCAATTCACTAGCATAAAGTGTAGAAAATGATGTTGACTCCATTTTTTTTGCCCCAGCCAGCATTTTGGCACAAAATAGCTCAAGTGCTGCTGAAATCCCCAACAGCCCTGAGTTATATAAATCCCGATCAACTGACAAATAATACGTATTTCTGGGTAGCTCTCTCTGAGTATTAGAGCAGCAGGAAGACGTAGGCACAATCTTGTCCACTGAATGAATAAGAGACAAACCATCTCAGAATTAGAGAAAACCTTTCCAGTTCAAAACTGAAGGCTGACTCTCTAAGGGCCAGTTTACTTGTTGCGTCAAGTCGGCTGTTGTGCAATCCTTGGGTCCTCTCTTGGCTTTTAAGCTCAGTTACCGTGAATCAGCGTCACAGGAATAAAGCTGCTCAAGCTGGAGATCCAGCTCTGAGATTAACACGTTCCCCCAGTGGGCAGGGGAAAGCGAACCTTTCTGCACCTCACAGTTGGGCATATGTTAGATATTATCACATTACCAGGCTCCACAATACCTTAACTATAATTAGTGTTCTGAACTATACTGTTCCTTACAGACAAAGTCCTTTTAAAATCATCTCGACATCATTTCTTCTCCACTGCTTTTAAACCATGAGATAATGAAAGTAATGAATT